>DWON01000237.1:0-38536 GCA_018251015.1 Phocides pigmalion okeechobee | reverse complement strand
GTTTCTAATATTTCGTTTTTGCAACTAGGTAATGACTGAAAGCATGTATGAAAGAAAAAGAATATAAGTAAATATAGACATTATTATTATTATTATTATTATAAGATTTCATTATATAAGTTTTTTTTAATAATTGAATCATTTATAAATATTAGGTAGGTACAACAGTTGATGAAAATGCAGTGATAGCTGTAGTGAAATATAACTGTTAACTAGCATATTGACGTTGGATTTCTCATTTTCATCTCGAATTCCGTTTGTGACTAACTTTAAATAATGTAGGTAATTCCTACCACATATTTTTCTGTAAATTGCTTGAACAAAATTCATGCTTATTGCATCCATTTTACTAAATGGGTGATACTACTTGGCGCGCGGTTAGGAATTCAATAGGTGACAAATTACATCATTAGTAAACAAATTACATGCGCACTTCCGTGCTTACAGTAATTTTAAAATCTATTACGTTACTATATGTTTTGTTTCCTTTTTTCTTATTGATGAAGCAATTGCTGTAGGTGAAACTTTTTTGCGATTTATGGAAGGTAGTAACAGGTTAGTGAACGGTGAGACTATTTTAATCTACATGTCACGAATTCAAAGCCATTCTGATATGACTTTTTAGAACGGGTTAGGTACGGTCCATAATAAGGAAGCATGCTACACCTGCGTGAGACCGTGGGATCATAATAAATTAAATGTTTTTTATATTTAATTTAAAAATGAGAAAATGGACTCACATTTGGCTCGTTCTCTTTTTGCATTTGCACGTTGATGGTTCCGGTCTACTATGGAATATTGTGTTAAATGTTCAATTAATGATTAGTGGGAACGTGCGGAGGTTTTTAGGATGTAACATTTAACCTTATATTAACTATGATGCTTGTAAATATGTGATACCATTTTTACATATAACTACTTTCCTTGAAATGTAAGTTTTTTTGCGTGGAGGTGCATATTATTTTTGGTGTTTTTTTTTTAATATATTTTTTCAAATGAAATCAAATGGTATAATGCGTGATCCAATTTAAGGAGATAAGAAAATTGGTATTAAAGACCCTGAATTTAGTTTGTTTAAGGTAGTTGACCGCTTATCAAAATGTTTAAAAAATAATTAGCACATTACTATGCATAAACGTGACTTATTCTTGTTTTTCTATCCGAGCAATATCAGAAATAGTAGGTATTTCACGTTCCAGAATGAAAACAAAATGCTAAAATGTGTATTTATCTATTCAGTTCAAATATATATTTCCTCGTTTTTTAAATTCTACATAGATAATGAATAGCAACATAGTTAAATTAGGCCTACATGTCTTAATGTCGAATAGAGAATGAAGAGTCTAGAGGAATTGTAACTTTTTTTCTTCCGTAGCAACTCAATATTAGATACATATAGTTCCGTACGGCCATCAGTATTTTTATAAAATTTACTATTAGTACCATTTGGTACTAATTAACTATTACTACCAAATGGTACTAATAGTTTATTTTCTAAAAAGTTTTATTAAATAATAGATTGTCATAAAAGCTGTGTATTAAGTTATCAACTTAGTTATTACTGATAATAGTCCCAATGATGGGTTCAGTTATAACCTTAAGTAGAGACCTACCGGCGAACGAAGAGAAGGGTGAATGCCGGTTTAAAAAATAATTATTACCTGAAAATTTACATTGAAAGCAAAGACGAGATGCCTAATCGAATGCCAATGAGATTCGAGGTAAGTAAGTTACTTAATTAGTTTATTTTATCTCCTAGTCCTTGACAGCGTGGCAACGGGAAGTTCACGAAAATTGTATTTAATATACATATATTTCTATAAGTTATATTTAAGTTAGCATTGCCTTTATAAATAGCACCAAGTTGTTTACACCATGTTCGTGAAACGATAACAACTCTCAACGCTGGCAAGTTGCTTCTGGATCGCGAGTATAATTTCTGGAAACATCTTTGAATCAGTGTGTAGTCAGTATTGTTAACCTATTGATATTTTATCTGAAACATATGACTCAATAAGCATAAGAGGATAACATTTATTTCATTAAGGTATCATATAAAGGCTCTTTCACTATGTAAATTAGTAAACTACAGTAGTATTTTTAGTTTTCGTAGCCTTTAAACTCTTGTTTTGGTTGGAAAGGTGCAGTTACCGGCCATACTTAGAAGCGAGAGGAGCACCTTGGTCTTCATTAGACTATCTCAGGACTTGATTTCTCTGATAGGACTTGGGTCCTGTTTTACGTTATATATGTACGTTCCAATGAACTTATGAATAACAAACGTGGGAGACCACAGCAGCCTTCATTATCCGCCGTAAAGGATTGAGAAGTGCGGTTGCCGACTACAGTTTGAAACGAGGCGAACATCTTAGTCCCCGGGAATAGTAACGTGTCCACGTTCGAGCTCAGACAGGATTTCGGTCGTGTTTGTGGTTATACATGGATGCCTATGGACTGCGAGTACTTAACATCAAGTGCATGCTCGTTTGTTACTCTTCTCACATATATAAAAAAACTTATGTGAAACAATTACTTAACTTGAGTTGGTCTGCATGCAGGCTTGTTACCCTTCTCACGTAAGAAACATGTATTGTAGGAGAAAAAAAGCTTAAAACGGGCACCCCGCATAAAAAAAGTATTAAAAAAGTAGCATATATAATATTATTAAGAATCTTTGGATGCTTGAAACAAAAAAATATGCTATATCGTAATAATGCTCGAAAATGGTTGATGAGGTGTTGTTTTGTGATCTGGAATTATTTAGTTAGTTGTCCTTTTGATGTCTGAAAATTATTAAAATACTCATTTTCGTAAAGTTGTGTTTAAGTGTATGTATATTATACAGATTCGCCTACAGAAGTGACCATTGTGAGTCGTGGGATCACGAAGCTTGTACCTACTAACTCTGGTAGAGGTTAGTACTGTAATATATGCCGTGAATAAGGTATAATATTTTACAAAAATTAAGTCATTTAAGAATAATTATTGTTTTGACAAAATTTATTTGAAGAGTTGTGTATTTTGTTGGTTTTTTTTATTTTTAAGAATGAAATGATTAAATTTGTTATTATTGTTATAATCTTGAATAAGTAAATTATTTATAACTGATAAATAAAAATTATTTATGTTTATAAAGTCGGTTTTTATACATCAACCTCAGCCTCAACCTCATATATAGTCAATGAATCCGTCACGATGGTAACACAGTCATACAGATTTTGATGGTGACCTTAACCAATGTTTAGGAGTATCAAATGTTATCAGCTTTTTTGGACAACAATGTGCACCAATATGTATTGGCTCAACATAGTCCTATGCTTCAGGTGTCTTAGTTATATATTTATGCCTAACAGTGGGACATTTAAATGGATTGTATGCCTATTTTTAGATGCCTTTTTACCTATGTAAAAATTTTTACTTACTTATGCGTAATAAAATTCATTTAGGTAATTATCTACGAATTTGTTTGCATTCAATTTGAACTGTCCTACGCTCAAGTATGCATTTACGTGAGAACGCGACATAGATAATGATTGTTTATACTCTCCCAACTGCAGTTTATAATGAGGTTGTCTAGCTGGCGATTACCAGTAAGGATCTAGAACAACATTGACGTTATCAGCAGTAGGATACATCAATTGACATCGTCAATTACCAAGTAAATTAGACCTCAGAGTGCGTAGAAAGATCTACAGATAATGTTATCTATACAAGATTTTAATATTAGATGAGAATAGGAAGTAAGTATTTATTTTGTTTATGTATCCATGAGGTGTCATTAGTAAATAAAAGCAAATTTAATCCTAAAATTTGCTTTTATTTACAAATGGAACCTACAATTTTGGTTTTTATGAGCCTTATTGTTTATTATATCTTGTTATTTTTTATCTTATTATATCTTCTTATTTTTTATTACTTATTATATCTTGTTCGTAGCTTCTTAGTAGGTATATATTGTTACTGTTTAAGACGCTTAATGGGTACTCTAGACGGCATGCTTAAAACAAACCTACTATTTCGTCATTTGAGCATGATCGATGTATTTTTGTAAAATAATTGCATGTTCCGAAACAAAATGTTTAAAATTAAATAAATCAAACTATTAGTACTGAATTTATTATAATTTCTTACTTTTCATTACAGTTTTATATAAAAGAAATGCTTGTTGTTTGTTTAGAAATGACAATAAAAATGATAAGAAAGAAATTATTATATGCAATAAAAAATCTATTACTCTTAACCTGTTGTACCCCAACATCATTTACTGCCATTTTGATTACGTTATTTATTATCTATTCAACGCTATAAATCGAAATGAAGGAACACACGCAATAGATTGTGGTTCTATTAATAAACATGAAAGCGGTATAGGTAGGCATAAAGGTATACAAATTAAGACCAAAACCTCATGGAATATACATATGAATACATTTAAGTTTAATTCAAGTACCAAAGACTGTAATGAAAAGAAAAATATAAAATCTGAATGTTATAAAAATATGAAAAATAATAACCAGTCAAGTACGAATTCCACACCTTTTCTGAGATTTTCTTTTTAGAGTCCATTAAGTTCCATTTTAGAGTCATATATTTACAAAAACTATATAAACCTAAAATTTATATAAACCGAAACCTGTTTGTCTTTACTTAGAGTTTTTCAAAAAAAGACAATGAGGAGCCAAAATAATACTTTACTTTGTGTTTTATATTTTATCCTTGTTTCGGTGGATATCTCTCATAACAATACTAGTTTCAAAATAAACAGTAATTTAAAAGTAAGACAGTAATTGCATTAATTCTAGTAGGTACCCAAATAATGTTAATAAGTATCTACATGTCTTAATTTATGCCATTATAATACACAATATGTTAAAGAATCTGTACCTATTACCATAGTTGATATAGAAATATATAGACGAACCGTAAACTTAGTAAATGAGATCCTGTTTATATTTTGGATACGGAACCTGAAAAGTTGTAATTCCTATACAACGCGGTCGGTAACATTCGCTGGCGCCTGGAGGTTATCGGTCAGGCGCGTGCGGGACGCCACTCGTTCGCGTCGCAATGCGCATAAATATACCGCTTCGTGATTTCTTACATTAGTCTATAAAGTGCGGTTACAGATAGACGAGATGGTGAGAAGTGCTACTCGCGGAGATATTTGCGGTTATTGCAACGCTTGTGTGCGTATACGGGTGTGCGCCGCGCGGGGACGAAGCCCCGAGCCCATAGAATGTGCGTATAAGCATATTTTGGAGTCCTACGCGGGTGAGAACGGAACGCCAGAAAAAATGCCCGAGACTCCGAAATCTGTGTGCGCTTCCTGTCGATGGACTTCAGATGCTCAGTTTCCAGAGACACCGCCGTCTTCAAGCGACCTTAGCTTAGAGTGGAGTACACAGTCCTCCTACAGACCACGCATGCGTCGACGTAAGAGATAGACCACCGTATTCTGCGGTTCAAGCTGCATTTTTCGAACAACGTTTTGAGATGTCAATTCAAGAGTTTAAAGCGGTACGAATATAAATCCGCTGAGAAGTTGCTAGTCAATACTTTTTAACTTTATGTTTTATTTGTTACTTTGTTATAGAATAAAGTAAAATAAATTATTATGTTATACATAAACTTTTCTTATTTTTATCAACCACTACCTGAACGTTTAAAAATAATCTATAAATATATATATTTTAATAAGTATGAAGCTAACTTCGTTGACAAAACTATACGTAACTTGAAAAATTAAATAAAACTTTATTCTTGTTCTGCCATATTAATGTAACGAGAGTTATGGAGGAGATAAGTACAATAAATGTTTCCAAGTTAATGAATGAAAGGATGTACTTTACTCGTCTGTTATTATCACCAATGATAATATATTTTACAGCAAGTTCCATGTCAAGTAGACTTACAAATAAATTCCAAATTAGTTCAATCTTGGAAAATAATTAAGTAAATGTATATAGCTTGCCATAGCTATTTAATTATAGCCTTATATAAAACTAATGCCATGTAATTAGAATTTGAGAACTTTCTTAGTACATAAGTTTTGGCCATTAACCTGAAGCTAGAGTTTAGTCCTATTTAAGTTTGTTGAAATGTATCATCCTACTGACTGCAGCGACAAAAAGATAAATTTTCGCACATTCTCAAACTTTTCCTGTTACGAAGTTGATCTTCATGGTCATTTATCACTGCATCGTTCCAGATATTTATGTAATGATTTACCATAGCAAGTATATATTACAAAGTTTTATCTAAAATAAGGCTGAAAATGATTTTAAGAAAACATTTATCTTTGGGTCCATAGTATATAGAAGTTTATTTAAGCCAGTCTTGGATAGATGCATAATAGAAGATATCTTTGTAAAATCATTAACTGGCAATTATATGTGTATCTACTGCCAATCATTGTATGAGAACTATAACTGTCAATAATCTCTCGTGTGGTTTAGTAGAAAATAATATTGTTATGATATAATACAGTATCTTTATTAAATAAATAAAAATCATAAGGTATAAATAACTAGTTATGGCGTGGGTATCAAGTGCAAAAAAATATCTGCTACGTTATCCGCATCCGAGTTTTCACTTGAACTTTGCATGGTATTTGCTCCATTTTTATGATTCGAAGCATTATTTTACTAATTAGTTTAAACTTGCCTAGATAAAGGCTTTGTCAAATTCAACAAGCTTTTTTCAAATCTGGCAGTAGACTGTTTGATTTTAAATGAAAATACCGAAACCATTCAGTGTAATTCTATTAAATTCATTCAGTTTTTTTTCTGTTCGGAGACAAGATTTATATAGTAGAAATTAAAAATACAAATCAGTATACTTTCATTTTAGTTTTCAAATCTTTGGGTGTCATCGATTAAACATGTTATAATGTAAAAAATAATATTAACTATAATGTCTAAAAAGCCAGTAAGTATTTTGGTAAAAAGGCATCAAGTACCTAAATAGTAATATGTAACTTCTTTTGAGTATTCAGTACATACGAGTAATCAACATTGTCAATTCAATATTTACGATAGACGTTAAAGTAATTCAACGAACAGCCATTAAAGTAGATAGAGAACTTCCGCTTTCATTAGTTACTTTATATATAATATGGAAATAACCTAGTGTAATTAAAAATACATACGTATTTAGACGTAGTCGTATCACTACGTACATATTTTGTCCAAGATTAATTTAAAAACATAACAAACAAAATACCAATTAAAATTTATTTATAACTATGGCTGTGTAATAAATATGGTATCAGGGTATTGTAATTTTACTAGTAAATTGTATAAACTATTCCTGATTATAGCGATAATAATATTTTTACACGAGTTTGTGATCACTTTAGCTGAACTTACGTCGTCTAGGTCATTAGCTTACACTCAAACATTCAGACTTATCTATGCTTTACATGAATGCTCATAATTCATATTTACGTGCCAGTATGAGAATAATATTTGCCTCTTAGAGATAAGTCAAATGTTTTAAAATGATAGTGTAATAATAATAATAGTAATAATGTGGAGCTAGTAGTATATCCAGGCCTGCAGGTTATTTTTATAGGTACATAAAATTCCTACAAATTATTTTGTCTAAAAAGTATGTTATTCGTCAAAGTGTAATTTGTATCAGTTCTAAATCTCCCCTAAAGTTTTTAATAATTTGGTACCTATCGTAAAATGTATATGATTATGTAGTATGGATATTATTAATTGTATATCTTTTAGTTTCCCAGATAGGACAGTCTATATTTTTTACTCGTATTTAACAAAGGATCATTTGAAGATAAATAGTCGCCCATGGGACATCTGTATCGGTGTCACGACACAAAAAGTGGTTACCAAAGAAAAGTTCTAAGCATACATTTATAGTTTAACTACATGTGGTTGGTGCATGAAAGAAAATACTGTTAATATCAGTTAAGCCGTTTTCACTGTATGCCCAAATAAATAGACACAAAAATTAACTCACAATCAGTTAATTAACTATGTCGTATTTGGTTTAAAATATAATAAAAATGTTTTGGTGTATAATTAATTTACATTAGTTTTATATGCTTTGGTTGTTTATAATGGACTTAATAAAAAACTATTTTTAAATATTTATTTAAAAAGATAATGAAATATTTGTATATTTTACACATTGGATTAAGAAAATGATAATTCTATAAAATGAAGAACAAAAATATAAAATTTCCATTAAAAAGGATTTTCCAAGTAACATTATAAATGATTCGACTAATGTGTAAAGGTTTAAATAAGCATATCTTTATTAGTACATACAGATTATAGTGTAATAAATAAGACAATTCTTTTAATACTTGTATATATAATACAGACTATAAATTATTTATTTATTTTTGTATGTAAAATAACAAAATAAATTATCTGCATAGTAATACAAAGAATTAAACATAGGTAAATTGTAAATATACATAACAAACATAGACTCTAGAAAGAAAGGCAGATAGGTACAATACAAAGACATCCTGAATAAAAGGAAGATGCTACAAAAAAAAACACTCAGTGCTCGTACTTGAGCTGAGTAAAAATCACGTTGGTGTAAATTTAGGGAAATCGTGTTAAATTGGATAAAGAGACGATTGAAAATGAAATAACCTACGGAATAAACCCTGAAATAAACTACGGGATATACTAACTACATTTACAAGTTCCGTGCATTCTATCTGCGTTCTTACTATGATCTGATATATGACGTAGTTTAAATACATATTAATTAAATTAATAGATATGTATATTAATAAAGATTAATTATTTACATGTCATGTACAAATCTATCTACATTTTGATTAAATTTCTACACATAACAAGAGGTATAAGTCAATAAAAAGGCTCTAGAGAAGTCGGGTGTATTGTCTAATTTAACATTCTAAGTTAGGAATAGAAGTATGAAAATTGCATTTTTAATTAATATTGTTACTAATTTTGAAATACATATTAGGTGATTTTGTACAATGCACTATATTATACGAATTTGCATACAATATTTATCTACCTAGATTCTAGTATGGTGAGTAGTTTAATATGAGAATATAATATATATTTTAGTGGTTTTTTTATGAAGTGATCATAAAATTGTGTTAATTAGGTATAACATATAATACACCTACTAGTAATTCTACAAATTGTTCTACTTCTATAAAGTTTACGACGGTAAGTTAGAAAAAAATAAAGGGGCATCAATTCCTTTTCCGTTCCAAAAACGAAGACATCATTAATAACATATTTACATAAATATATAGATTCCTGAGCCCCTATGAGCTATTTCAGAAATGGTAAAAAAGTTTTTTTTAAGTCGCTAACGTGGTAACAGTTACCACGTATTAAATTAAATAATGTATACATTTATAAAAAAAAACAAAACATAATTTTGTTTATAGAATTTGGAATTTTATAAAGGTTCTCTACTCAGAAACAGAAGAGTAGATATTAAGGCGTAAACCACACCAATAGTTTTGCAAGACTGTACCCACGTTACGGCTCTATTGAGGAAGCACGATCATTACGCCCGTTACTAGGGTGAAACAATTCTTGTGTTTCGGTAAAAGCAATATATCCCAATTCACTTACACAATATAAGATAACCATCTTTATTCTCAGGAGTAACAACGTATTCATTTTAGTCCGGGGTTTAATTTCATTGCACGCGCCTCTAATTTTTTAATATGACTTGCTTTTACGCTAAAGGAAAACGTGAAAGAAACTGAAAGAAATATGTAAACTATATTTATGGACCATAGTTAAACCAGTCAGATAATTCTGAGAGAAAACTTCTGTTTAGGAGTATAGTGAATTTGTGTCTAGGAGTAAGTGATTTATTACTCTCCAGTGAAATTTCGAAGCTAAGTACAAAGTAATCTGGAAGCTCTTTTTAGAAATCTTCGTATTATTTGCCTACTTACTTGATCTTTCGAACTCAGATACTTATCATGAAAAATTTTACTGCTGTTTACGCTTAATTTAACTTGTTAACGAGACGGATCCAGAAATAATTTTGGTCGAGTTCATCAGTTGTTATGTTAATTTGGTTATTTATAACTAACATGAGGTTATATAATGATACTTAGTTTGACTCGTTAAATATCTTTTTCATGGAATTGAAATAGCAAACGACCGTGCATTCCACCTAACCAACTAATTACTACCACACATGGACATATACTTTTTTATTACTTGAAAGAGTAACTAAGACTTTAGTCTCAATCGTAAGTGTAGCCAATAATCATAACTCTTGAACTGAAATAAGAATTGCCTTATAACAGATTATGTTATACCAGTACATGTCCTATTAAGTATATGTAATAAAATTCTTATAGAAAATGTGTCGCGTAGACGAGAGTTATAGTTATTTATTTATCTCTAAAGTAATCTGGGTTTAAATGTGGGCAATTGGTCGTAAGTAATTTCGTCAAATATACATACATATTTGTTTTACATATAATTAAAATTATTTCTTATTTGTATACATAGTATACAATGAAAAGATAATAAAAATAAAATCATGTAAAACCTTAAATAATAAATTAGGGACGTCGCGTAATTTTAACGCGTGTACATTAATATTTTCTTTTGAATTTATGAATTCAGTGTGAGACTGTTAAAAGGTAGGTTATGTTGGGAATGCCGGTAGTAACTGGTGCTGTAGTCGGTAAATGAACGGTGGGATAGTTGAGACAAGGATTTCTGCCAGGAGGCCCCAGCATCCCCAGAAGCAAATAAGACACTAGCGCTCCAGACAGTAAGCCGCCGTTGTAGGAGAGTGTCATCATATTTCCTGAAATTTCGAATAACTTCTTAAATATAATTTTAATGTCAATCTTAAAGTGTATGTTAACGAGTGTAGTAGGTACAATAGTAGCTACTAAATAATTGAGCTTTGCCTACCAAAAGTAACAAGGCACCTGTGATAATTAGAAGGGTATGCAGCGCCTATCCGGAAAGTATATATGCGTAGTTAGGTACTAAATATATGCTATAGACTATCGTACACGGTGTTCGGGTTTAAAGTTTGCATCCTGTTTTTTCTTAGCAAATCAAATATTATGGTTTTATGCTGCTTCTATGATACATGTAAAAGTAATTATTTATACCTGCTATTTCACGATGATCTCTTCCAACACGTGAAGGGGCCATTATCATTGGAATTGACCCAAAAAGTCCATTGGTGAAGCCCAAGGCAATAGAGAACATTATGGGGTATATCTGAAGAGACATAAAATGATATTTTATTTAAATTTAGATACGTTCTGTAAGAACTTGTTCATGAAACAATAAAGCGGATAAAGGACGATTAAATTGTAAATGTTTTCGTCAAGATCGGTCTAGCCTATTTATAGAATTTTGGTCAATAAACTATAAAACCAATATTTACCATGAAATTTGATATAAAAGTGTATTTACAGATAGATCATACAGATGTATATACATATAAGTATAAATATTGATACATTTTAGTAGTTCGAGATATTATTTTCATCACATTATAGTACATACGTCATCAACGATGTGCGGTGACTCTCTAGGCGCAGCACAAAGCAGCAATAGAGGCACCAGGAGAAGGCGCAGACCACTAGCCATGAGCAGTTGGCTGCGACTCCATTCGTATGGCCAAGCGGCCGCTACCTGATAAATAAACAGGATTACCAAAATATCTATTAGTAAGTTTCTTTTTACTACGCTTTTTTCTAGTCTAAAAGTAAACATAAACTAAACAGTCCATTTAATTTTAAGTAATCACATCGTTCAAGGATACTTTTGATGAACCCTCGAAAGTAAGAAATCTTACCCGAGATCACAGATGCGTTGCTAACCCCGAGGACAATAGAGCGATTCGTGTATAAATGACTCGCTACATCCCTCTAATAGAGATTTTCCAAGATAGTAGGGCTACAGTTCGACCGGGGAGGTACCTAGGCCGCCGTCTTAATCCACCGTAAAGCAATTTTTATGTTTCGGTTGGAGAGGTGCAGTAAGTTTTTACTCTTCCAAATGTGACGACCATATCAGTCCTCAAGAGTAGCAACGTACCTACGTATGACGTCAGACAGGACAGGGTTGCAGAGCCCATTTAAAATCAGATGGCCTACATGCCCATTTGTTATTCCAAAATAAAAATACATCTTCGTTTAACATTGATGTCACAAATCAGATTCGATGTAACTAGAAAAAAAACAGATATTTCCATAAAAAATATGCAATTAACATAAAAAGGGCACAGTATGGCATTAAGATGGATTTAAAACAAGTAATTCTTTTTTTACTATTGTAAATTTAAGAACTCAGAAAGACGTAATTAATTTTAAATCGGAGATAAAATAATTAGGTAAAATGGTTTTATTAATTTAAAGACACACTGACTTTTATCGTGTACATATAACAAAATATGGCATATCTAACTATCTAAGTGTACATTGTAATGTACACATTAAAAAGTTATAGCTTCGAAGAAAGGTCGTGACTCTTACTGTAATGCATTAAATTGACGTCTACAGCGTGATAAGTTATCTTATGTAGTAAGTAGTATTTCCATTGTAGTAATGATTTAATGATCCGTTTAAAATATTTAAACGTGTACATTAACCTGTGGTACCTGCTGGCAAGCTTACTTGAACCTTAATAACGACGTCCATGTAAATAATGACTGTTACTACTATTAAGTCATCAACTGACCATTAGTAGCTCTCAAAAATTGTATGCTGTAGTGGCAGTGGCGAGGCCACACGGCCCGTAGAATGGAAAACTGATGGACCAAAAAGGTCCTCGAGTAGCGACCACGTCTAGGCAAAAGGAGTACAGAGCTTCCCCCTACGATGTGGACCGACGACCTGGTAAGGATAGCGGGCAATCGCTGGATGCAGAGGTATAGAGCCGGTCTGAATAGAGTCGTCTAGGGGAACCCTAAGGGGCCAGCAGTGAACACATGATCGCTGTTGGATGGATGGAGGGACCACTAATTGGCGTTTATTTCAGAAAAAAATGGAGCATATAATTTTACTTAAATCATGTGGAACTGACCCGAAATATGCCAACCTAATATTTTATTTTTATATGAATTTTACGACAGTTAAACAACTACTATTGGTTTAAGTAACTAGAATAATCTTGCTTAATTAGGGTGAGATCAATAATAAATATAATAGGGGTTAAAGGAAATAAATGGATTATCTTTGTAGTACAAATTATGAAGTAATTTATAAGTTCAGCGTTACACTAATTAATATAATTATTAATTATGATTCAAATCTGATGTAATATGATTAATATTTTACTTTGCCAATATCAAATGCAACATATTTTAATATGAACTCATAATATATTATAGCATTTCAATATCAAGTACAATTTTAAATGTCGCCCTCTACAGACAAGTAGATTCAAAATAATTTTGGTAATGTATTTATATTGTTGATCCTCTGACTATGATATATTCATGCAGTAAATGTGCATGCAGTCCACTTACTGCCCATAAATAAATAGAATTGAAAGCCTACCTGGATTCACGTTAGTCACATATATATTCCTACCACAAAAAATAGTTGAAGCGCCATTCACAACTGTTTCTTCTTGAGTATACTCACTCCAACATCGACCTTTAGAAATATATATAATATTTAGTCTAACCTTTCCAATGAAGTCGAAAAAGTTGAACGAGCTCATGAGAACGATAGGCATCCAGGAGCCAAGGCGGCATGAGGGCACTTCTGACGCGATCCCGGGGTATAAGCTCAATGTCGTGAAGTATACCAGGCCAATCGACACCATGTAAGGGTAAATAGCACGTGCTACTGCCCATCGAGCTTTCACAGCACCTGAAATGTTTCATTCATAGGGTTAACACACATTCCTCTTTAACATAGTTCTGCTAACAAGCATGGAGTTCACTTTGATTTAAGTGATCACGATTGCTTATGGATATTTGTAACCGATATATAAAACAAGAGTCTCACCTAAGGTCGGCTACAGATGCATCGCTGTTCTTGTGAACTAAGATAGTCCTCTCAAAACCGCACGAGCTGGATTTAATGTAGTTATAGACAGTCTTACTTATTAATGCATAGGCATAGCTGTACACTGTAATGAACTGGTATATTTATCGCATAAGAAAAGTGTTTGCGATTTAACATAGACATATTTATACAACAGAAGTAGGTAATTCCTACATGACATTAAACACAAATACATAGCAACTCCTGATATGTGAATATTCCTTAAAATATACTTAGAAAACGCAGCAGTATACTACAGACGGTACTATAGCAGTGCTACTCAGTAATCTTAAGTTTAACCACCTTAGAATTGATGAAAAACCTACGTTTATAAGCACTCCACGAAGTCAATCGTTCAGAGGATTCATAGACGACGTCTTCAACCATGTAGGAAGGTCGGTGTGCACAGTTGGAAGCACACACGGGCGGAGAGGTCAGGGGTTCGGAGATGCTTGGTGGCGGTGAGGCAAGTGGCGCCGGCACTGCCGCCGTCGGGGAATACACCGGGTTTGCGAAGCTGAAGGCTGTTGTTTCGATGTCACCTGTAATGTATTTTATGTAAGGGAATTACATACAACCAAAAGATAATTACTGTTTTTTATGCAAAGTGCATGCAAAAAAGCAGTAATGACCTTCACGGTGCCGGAACTTCACACGGGTGATTCGACCTCAGATTTTTCAACGTTTTTTTTATGTTATATGTTATTACAAACTAGTTTATCGCTTGTTCTAAGGTTAAAGGAAAATATCGTGAAGAAAGCAGTATACCTGAGAACTCCTTATAAAGTTCTAAAATTTTTGAAGAGTCTACTAATACGCATTTAACCAGCATGGCGAACTTATTTTTTCTCATTTTGAAAGAATAGCCGTGCTTAGCAGTAATAATGAAATAATAATGGAGTCCATGAAATAATAATGTTGAGCAATCGTTGCGGCTTATGCCAATAAAGACTTAGAACCAAGTTCATATACAAAATATTACTAAAACTTGAAGAATATCGCGTTAAGGCATTTTCAATTAATTCTTACCAACGCCTCCAGCGTTTGAGGGTCCGGGGCTTTGTAACTTCAATACTCCGAAATTTGGTTCACCTCCCTCACTCTCCATCTGAAAATGGATTATGTAAGTAATGAAACATATGGATATAATAAAATTAGAATATTTAAGAATTTCAACACTTTAACATAAATTAAATATATGCTTTTAATTTTAAAAATTAACAAGTGTTAGTTGACCAAACTAAATGAGAAAAATTTACACTTTTGTCTAACGTCAAAAAAGATTTGAATTCAATTGGTAGGCAGATGTTCTTTATCCTAGATTAAAATATCTGATAGCGAAACTTCACCTAGTCTAAATATCGTAAAGAATATATAATTATATAGAAATCGCTGGGAACTGATATTAATATTAAATTGAATGCTGGAGGCAATAGGTACCTACTTCATAATAGTCCAAACACCAGCTTTTCTAGAAATAGTGAATTGACACAACTTCAAGAATAAAAATAATATATTTTACCAGTGTAGCATCTTCGTTAGGATTGAGATGTAGTTGTATGCGTCGTCTTTGGCGCGACTCAGCAGTCAGCTTCAAGTAATAATGTACCATTGGATTTCTCATCATCAAGTGGTGTAGACAGCAGTGGCAGAGAAGTACTACGATGGAGAATACAAAAAAATAGAAAGTACTCTTCTTTTCCTGATCGACTCCATATTTTGTAATTATTCGATCCAACGAGACCCAGAAACCAGCCGCACCTGCAGAATTATTAAGAGCAATGTGACTAAACTCGCAAAATTATTAATAGACATCAACATTATTATACAAGGCTGATATTTTATAAAAGGTCTACATGCAAGTTATTTTAGTTTATTGTATGTTGTATACCAAAAAAAAATACAACAACCGTAATTACAATGAATATTAGTGTTGCCAGGAATAAATTATGAAGCTGGCAATATAAAACGATGGTAAAACTTCAAAGACTATACGTATATCAAAAGTATTCTTCGAATATTAATGATTAACAATGTGTACGAATTTCGGCCTCTTACACTGTATTTTTCACTGACTTTTTGCACCTATTTGTGGATTTATTATAAAATATATCTTTTTTTTATTATGAAAGGGTAAGAAACGGGCATGCAGGCCACCTCATGTTAAGTGGTCACTGCAGCCTATGGACAACCACGTCCAATCTCAAACAGAACAGAAGTTCTGTTTGCGGACGGACGCGGATGCGTTTTTACTCTTGAGGACTAAGATGGTCGCCTCCAATAATGTGTATCCGGGAGCCACACCTCCCCCACCGAAACACAATACACGAAGAACATGTTTGCTTTACGGGTAGAGGTGGTGCTGCCCTGGGCGAGCTCTAACGGCTTTACCACATTCAGAACAAGTACACAGTAAAGTAAAACATTTTGAAAACCAACCTTCTTGAGAATCTCAAAAGAACGTATTAAAAAACGAATTTTGGCAGCGACGTGGATTGTCGCTAATACTCTTTTAATTTTGAGGACATCCGTGCTTAGCTAATGATGATCAGCGTGTTCTCATTGTATATCTGTCTCTATGTTAGTGTAGTATAAAACTTCTTTTGATACACTTACTTTCCCCAACCATTACAGCCTGAGTATAGCGGGGTGGAAGACACCCCGTAAACCCGTAATAGGAGGATTGTTGGATGGTGCAACCGAAAGCAATCACCGCGATCGCTATCAAACTGATATTGTAGGACACGTTGTTCGGAAATCCATCCCATCCAACATTACAAACAGCTACGAATATCATCGTTGTTAGGGATGTCAGGATACCTTTAACAAGTACAAGATAATTTTAATCGACTTTACTCAAAGTCACAGTGAAAAACACTTACACTTATTTCGGTATTAGGAGGGAGTTACCTGCTCGAAGACTGCTGCTGCTGCTGCTACTTTGAAATAAAGCATGCAAATACGACCTCACTTCAGTCCCATTTGAGGTTGAATATGAACTCGTAGGTTGCAGCGACTACTTAATAACAAATGTCTCACACGCTATTTGCTACTCTTGTTACATTAAAAAAATAATTTATGTAACGGAAAATTAACATGGGTATTGAAAAAAAAATTAACACCATATTAATGAACAAAACCAACTTACCAAAAGTGATCCTAGTATTGTAAGAGAATAGATCTAGAAGCAAGTTGTTGATGACGACGGCGATGCAGGCAGACGAGATGTAGACGGTGGAAAGATCAAACATGATGGCTGTTTCTGGATAGTGGTGCTGGAAGTAATCTACCGCCATAATGAAACTGAAAATCATATTCAATTTAAGAATGTCATATGTCATCTCAGCGGTTTTCACATAAAATCAATATTTACAAAGAATACCTCAAAACGAATTATTACAAAAGTTAAATTTTAAACTATCTACAGGTACTCCGTGCGTTTGGGTCATGGTGTAAGAACTCCGGTCATATTCTCGCACTGAATAACTATTGCAATTCTCTATGTGGGATATGCGTTCTCTTATCTTCACCATTTCAAATGTTTCAAAATCAAGCGTAATAAACATGTTGTCTCTGCTAACTGAAATGCTATATTTGCGCCGCTTGGCTTCTTTTGCTGATAATGTTTCCTCGCTATTGTTTTGTTTTCCAAGATTTTTTATATAATAGATATAGAAGACACAGAATGAGAAATAGATATGGAGGGGTAAACTGTGTCCAATTCTGAAGGTAACAGGAGTTTCTTTTCAAGTGGAACAAATATCAATTGCGTTGCAATTGTTCAGGATTAGGAACGTCTCCGAAAATGATTCAGCCTTACCATATTCTTAAAACGAAACTCCTTTTTTTAATTGTTTGATGTTTTGAAAAGTCTATCGCCAGCTAGAATTTGAAAATAACTTCCTCTGTACACAACTTTTATTTGTAATTATTTTGTATTCTGAGACTGATGACAAGTGTGTTGGGGCAGAGCAAATTGTAATTGAAGATTTATGATGGTTATATTTGAAAAATAGTACTTGGAATATTCATTTTCAACAATATGTTACATATATGCTCATTGTTTACTTTAGTTAATGTGGTTTCCCATTATCTATATTAATACGATGATTATAATCAGAATGCCTCGGCCTACATCACATTAAAAATAAGCGTAAGAACCGTAATTCCAAAGCAGATCTAATTTTTCCACTCTCATAATGGTGTGTAAAGTAATTTATGTACTTCATTTGGAATAGTATCTTTGCCAATTAATTTTAAAATCAGACTGTAATCTTAGTCTTCGGGAATAGCACCTTTCTACGTAATACCTCATATGAAAACTACGTATTTCATCAATTTTCCTCAAACGCGCTGATTTCATTCATAACAACATTCTTAAAAAATGACTTTCATCATTTTTTGATAAAACCCCGAAATACGTATTATATATGTATGTAGATATATGCGATAGGTTGTGGATACAATCTACGTTGCATAAATCTTTCCATCAATCATAATCATAACTTCAAATTCCCTATTACCGTTAATATTAATGGTATGATTTTTATGTGTTATAAAAGTAGTCGTTTTTTTTATACTAATCTGCACTAGAACAACGTGACCAAACATAATCCAGCCCTTGTTTCACTGCAAAGGTCAATTTAAAATTCTAAATAGATAGGTACATAAAATGTTCAAGTAAAATTTGCTTTGAGATTACAAGATGCTCGAGTCCGGATGTATGGAGAAACAGGTTAATTGCTAACCTATGTATATGTTGTAGGCATGTCTATTTAAACACAAGTGCCGGTAAGCAATGTCGCTTCCTTCATGATTAAAAACTACAATAAGTTTCCGCTGTATTGAAATATCTCATACAATAAATATATGTTCGAAACTGTGCAGTTTGTTCGAAGATTACTTCCGATATATAAGCGAATAAGATATATGTATATTTATATTCTTTGTAACAAGCTCTCTCATTTGACACACACTATGCAATTCAAAAATCTTTGTATTTCTAAGTTTAACTTTCTAACTAAACCAATTCGAATTAGTTTCTTTAAGCTATATCGTTTTTTGACTGACAATGGGTAACATGTGTACATAGCTGTTAATAACATATATAAATATAATTTGTTTCGTAGATTTAATGTAGAAAATAATTTATGACAGAAGGATGAATGAACAGACCCTCGAGGGTTTCTCCACGTTTCTACTATATAAAAATCGGTCTAATCATGTGGAAACTACAATGTACCAAACACAAACATACATAGGCGTGAAACTTATAATATTCCTCTTTTTACATCAGGAGAGGTTTGTAATTGCTTGTTTTAAATACTCGTAGCATTGCATCAAATTACATCAAGATACGTTTACTTTTGTTTCCACATAGCAAATAAACGTTTAGAAAAGTTTGCAGCTCAAATAAGAATTTGCGTATGGACCAATATTTATAATTGCTACTACAATTTTTCAACTCTTCACGTTTATATGACCACCGACAGCACCACCATCCCTCTATTTCTCTGTAGCACTCACATTAATAATACATTATGTTTACAATAGATAATGCTAAATACTTTAGATAATAACTTACTCCTAGTGTAGAAATGCATGTGTAATAAATAAACTTCAGATAGGACTATGTTCAAATTCAAATTCAAATTCAAATATTTTATTTCATTGTAAGGTATTTACATCAACTTAATGAACGTCAAGGGTACAGTGTAAAATCAAAACATCGGCTTTGAGCGCCCTGTTGGCTATGGTAGACCGGGAGAAAAATGTGTGTGTGAGTGTGTGTGAATATGTTAGTTACAAATGTCCATGAACGGCAATCCTTAATAGACTTCAAGGAGACTGGTATGTATATTGACAACCGTCGAGGTTGAGGTGGAGCTGCCAAGGACACTTTCAAGAGAGGCAGTCATCTTAGTCCACGAGACCTAAGTACGATAAGATGTTCTGTTATGTGTGAAGGTCCATGGGATACAGCGCTCACTTAACAATTTAACTGTCATTAACAGTCACTGATAAACGGCAACGGACGGAGGACAAACATATCTGCGTCAATAAATATTTTCAGTCATTTTCCTGTCGAACCACCACAAGAAATAGGCACTACCACCTGATTTCACCAGGATAGGACGGCTGTATATTGGTTTGAAGCGTAGGATCCAGACACCTTTAAAGGTGATCCGTCTTAGGTCTCCTAAGACCAAGTAACTGCATTGATGAATGAATTCTGGTGGAACATCTGTAGATAGTTACTGACATTCACTGGTGACCACTTGACATTTTAAATGGGAATTAATATCAAATGAATGAATAAATGAGTGAATGAATGAATGAATGAATGTGTATTAGTAACTTCCTGTATCTAAAATTAGATTACCTGTTAAATGGCATCAAAAACGCTGATCCGGCAACGAACAGGGTAATGTAAACAAAGTTCAGTTTATCAGGAGGTGCAGTAGTTGGCTCTTGGGTTCCTATGGGTTCGCTGCGCATCGAGCGCATCGTCTCAATGCGCGCGTACCCACGGCCTAATGTCTCGTTCATTTTCACAATTCACACAAAGATATGTTTCAAAACGTAAAAAATATGTCCATGTTTAAATACGTAGTTGGAAAGCGTTTTAAACCGTATTTGCCGGATACAAACACATTTATTATAGATCACAGTTACCAACGTTTAACTTGTATAACTTTTCTAGCATTTCTTTTCACTATTATGTAGAATAGTCCCAAAGGTAAATTTGTATGAAATAGGTTACAGGAATAACCGTAGTTGTAACGTAGGTTAATGTCCTATGTAGAGCTACATATTGTTAATGAAACTTTGGTTACATTTTGATTACATTTGTTTGTTACGAGACTTATGCGACACGTTTAAGTTTAAAATTTGGCAGTTCATCTTGCTATTTTGTATGATATCACTCACAATTTCTTAGTAAATCAACAAAACTTCAGCCGGCTCTACTTGACATTTATGTACGTAAATTACCCAAGAAAAGACGCATGCGCGAAATGCATTGATTTTTAGTGAAGGGATTATAGCTTCCAGACTGTCGAAGAATAAACATGGTGTAGTAATGAGGGATGTTTATTAACCAAATACAAATACATGTTTTAAAGTATTATATAAATTTTCATAATGATAGCTACTAAATTAACAATACTGTCTAACTTATTTATAAAAAAAGAAATATTTTACTGCAATATAGCCACAATATTCATTTTAATATAGAATTGTTTACGTTTTATTTAGCTCCATAGTTTTTTTTGTATGCAGATGTGTAAATAAGTAAGTATGGAAATAGTATGTTCACACCATTTTATTACTTTCATGTTAAGGGATGAAGGAAGGAATTGTTCGAACATCCGGTACAATAAGTACAAAATAAAAGTGACAACATTTAAAAGTGCAATAATTATCTATTTATTTAAAATAATACTGAGAGAACACAACATAAAAGTAAAGTAAAGTAAAATAAAAGTAAATATTTTTGTATGAATTATAAGTATACATAATACTGTAAGTGTAGTAGATGTCCTGTAGTTATTTACACTAATCTAATTTCCTTGGCTCAAAAACGATTCGGAAATTCTTAGCAGAGAGAGTCACGCCATTAACTGGTTCTGTTGGTGGCAAAGGGTCTCCTTCTGGTAATTTTAGGCTAAATTTTTGCAGTAAGTGAGTTAAAAACAGGAATAGTTCAGAACGGGCTAACCCCTCGCCGATACAACGCCTTTTCCCTGAAATATATTAATAGCTTTAAGGACTGAAGTTCATTAAAAAGACATTAACTAGGTACATAAACGTGCATAGTTAGTTCTGTTTCAAAACCCAAGTTACTATATCCTATAAGATCTTTTATTTTTAACGAAAAACACTATCTATTTATATTAAAATTTCAAAAATAAAAATGCTTCACCTCAAAAGCGGGAAAACAGAAAACAGAACAAAACTAATATGGTGACCAAAAAGCAGTTTTATAACTAGAGTGCTATCTATTCCAAACAACATTTGAGTTCATAATATGTGGATTATAATTATTAGTATTAGTAAAATAATTGAACTTCTTTTATTTCGACAATTAGTCTATTATAATTATTATTATAAAAGATAAGATTGTTGCTGTTTGCTTGAGGTACTTATTTTGGAATTTTAAAGTATATACTTGATTAAGAAACATATGAATAAATAATTTTACAATAAAAAGTCGTGTATGCTCTATAAGTGCAAATAATCTTTTAAATGATACTCCTGCCAAAATTGGTTCAGCAAGTTTAATTTCTGAATTTTCAATATTCACTTATTCTGAATTCTAAAAAATAAACGTTTTTTGTCATCCCTTAAATAATACAATTATATACGCGAATCTGCAACAGTAATCAACAGCGAAATAGGATTTGATCCCTGCTTCACATTTGCGATAGTTGAGAATTAAATAGAAATGCCTAATGTAAGTAAACCTTGCCTTAGCTTCAAACCAGAACACATGAACACTTGACACTGCTGACAGAAATAGGTATAACCGTGACGCTACCGCAGTTGAACCAGAAGAGACTCTACCACCTTCCAAACTACATTTAATTAATTAATTATGTGGAAAAATACTCTTGTAAGAAAGTTTACAAGAATACGACACATATTTGAATAACACAAATCTTCCTTTCTTCAAAAACTGATATGGCAAGTGTCAAATGTAAAGTTTTTACCGATTAGTTTGAAATTTCAACGTAAGGTTGTATTCAAATTATTTTAATACAAAAATAAATATTCTAAACATCTTACCAGAGCCGAAGGGCATGAGCCAGTCGTCCTGTATGAGGTTTCCATCTTTGGTGATGAAACGCTCGGGACGGAATGTGGTCGGCTCCTTCCAATGCGATCCGTTGTGCAGATCGTATAAGGCAAGAAGAATTAATGTGCCCTACAACATTTTTAAATAAGCAATCGAAAATTATTTACAACACGCTTATTGTTTAGTATTGATACAATACATACACCACATTTAAAATTTTGATACAATGTGGGCAACAATTTTCAGTATATTTTTATTATAAAGTTATCCACGCGGCTGATGATCGTGCCCGTTGGGTTTAACTTTGTTGATGGTATTATTTGCCTATACCTATAATCTACATAAGCCATGAGATTCAAGAATACCTTGGGTATGACGTAGTTTCTGAGTGGTGCGTCATCTAATGCCATATGAGGGATGCCCACGGCTGCCACGCTTGTAATGCGAAGCACTTCTAGAAGAACGGCCTCCGTATATACCATTCTGTGGATAAACTCATCTAGCATTATAAACTAAAAACATACCCTTTATGTATCAATAATTATTCAAGAAAAATGAAATGTGTAAAACCGTGTTTTATATCGCAACAAAAAGTAGAATACTCTTACTTTTAGTTTCTAATCTATATTAAAATTGGTTTTTACTTTTTAGTTCGTTATAATTGTTTATTTTTTTGTTTCATTATCCGATTCTAAGCTGTTGGAAACTTTAAGTTTGTAGCTCATTTGGAAAGTTGTTCGAAATCGATTACAATTGCGTCCGAACAAACAAGATCCAAATCGACTAAATACAACAAGACAAACGCAGTAAAATACATAATAAATATAAATTCTTGAGCATTAATGTTAAACAAAATCTAAACTATTATTCGGTTATTTATTTTCTATTCGCGAATCGTCCGCTCACTCTTGCAATCTTTCACACGTAAAGGCATGTAAAGGCTGATGGAGACATATTAAGTTACATATTTTCGTGGGAACATAATTAATGTAGCTTGTCACTTCCTAGAAATGTCTACCCTCTATGGTTTACTTAAAATTGGTCCAACTAGTTACAAGACAATATTAAGATGAGAGGACAAGGTATTTTTTTGAAGTTGTTAATATGCTAAAAGCATAATTACTTTGAGGAAAGTATTGGTTTAGTAAAAAATATTGTATATAACTAGATATATCTTTACATTAAACAGGTACCTGGATCTGTCACTTAGTGTCGGTGGTCGGGAGTGGCCTATTTCGGCGTCAATTTCCATCTTCAATCGATGCTGTAACTCTTGATCTCTCACTAAGTAGAGCAAGAGGAAGCCTGCAGTATTACTTACAGTTTCCACACCAGCTTCGAGAAAATCCAAGCAGATAACTTGTAATTCTTCATCTGTAACTAAATTACAACAAGCTAGTTTTGATCTCGGGTCAGTAACTCATCTTATAGAGTGTATATTAAGGTTTTCGCTGCCTTATTAGGTTTAGAGGGAAGTGTGATAGCCCTGGGTCTTTTTGGATTGTAAATGATCGATTGACGATAAACAACGGTCAGGAATTGGATTGCTAGGTTTTAATAGTAAAAGTTCAGGCGTTAACTAGATTAGTTCAGTATTGATTGAGGCTCTATAGGGCTATGGTAACGTCAGATCGTATATCTGATTGTGTATTAGTCATAAATCTATATCTTGATTATTACGCGATATATATATATACATCTACTATCACTATCAATTCTTGTATGACTTGCTTGTATATTAACAGAGGTTGCGCTCCATATATTCACTCCAGTTTAAAAACTGTTATTCCCTTAAGAACATAGATCGTCGTTACATAGCCTAAACCTTACATCAATAAATGTCGAATGGTTATACCAAACATTAAAATTTTACAGCTTTTTATATGTACAGATGATACTTACAGGATTCCTCCTTATCTTGTGACATTTCAATTAAGAAAGTGTCAATTACGTCTCTGGGATTATTTACGTCCAAGGTCTGTCGATGTTCTTGAATAGTTTCCTAAAACGTAATAGTGATAAGCAATTAAGCGTCGTATTCTATGTCATAATAGCAATATGTATACAGTAAGAAATCATTATTATAAGTAATTTTGAACTGACTTCAATAATCAATGTACGAAGATAATAAAAAAGTATAAAACAAAAGATTTAATTCTTTCACACTTAAATCTTTTGTTTTATACTTTTTTATGCACTTTAAGCTTATTTACACAAAGAAATAATAACACACTTAGAAACAGTAGAAACGGTGCACATTAATTGCCAACCTCAGCGAGGATTTCAGACCTATTAAAATGATTCACCTGAATTTCATGAAAAAGGATTTGAAGATGATATTGGTAAAAACAACATATCGTAATATTAAACATACTATCTCCGACTAATTGACGCTTCTCAAGACACTTTGATTATGAAATAAATTAAACACCTTCAAAGAATCTAAATCATCTGATAATGTTGCACTGTGTGCACTGTGAATACTAAATTCTGTTGCATACCTGATGTTTTATATGAAAAACTTTGAGAGAAATTACAATACATTACCATATTTATGATATCATTACCTTGTTACCAATTTATAAGCGAGCATGCTCACCTAGGCCGCAATTTTTAGAGATTAAGTAAGCCTACTTTTTGTAAAATTTACATTTTTAATCTGTAAATTTGTTATATTCACGTAACACCATAATCTAAATCATAATAATTTTTAATTTCGTGCAGATATTAAAAATGTATTCATTTAGTGAAAATGTTCTTAGAAAATGGCAGGCATATGTTTTGAAATAATATACAAACTCTTTTTACTTATTTGTAAAGATATACATAGTTATCATGTCTTGTTATTGTATTGGAAGACTGAAAGGCCAGGGCCGTTGATCGCAAAATAATGTCAGGTCCATGAACCAAATAACCATTTGTTTCAAAAATAAAACTTTTATTTTAAAGTAATTGCCGCCCGCTGCGTTTTTTATGTGGGCTATGATTTTTGGGAAAAAAATCTCATGTATATAATCTTTCATTTATAAGAAAATAAAAAGCAAAAGGTAACCGAAGCGAATTAATGTAATATTTAATTTATTATTTACAATAATGATTCTTTGTACACGATGTTTGACACTAGCTGTTGAGAATCAAAGCATCCTTGGTTGTTAAAACACTACAAAATCCACATAAAGCTAACCATGTGATACACACTTAACACTTCAACTGACACCCGCAATTAAACTCAATATTTTAACTCTTAATCTCATTGAAATTAAACATGAAATGTTAGATTTGCGTGCACAAACGCACAGGCAAACAGACAAATATTCTACCAATTATTAACTTGGGCTCTGTTACTTTAATAAAGGTCCCTAATAACTGTTGTTTAAACACCAACTTAAGAAATATAGAGTAGACAATTCTGAAAAACATTGTTGCACCAAACCAATGTATATTATATGTATAGTTTGGATGTACTTACCCATACGTTATGTTACATATAATTTGTTTATGATTTGTATTTACGGTCAAAAATTTACCTTCAAGAAACTGTAGAGAGTGTTATGTATGGTCCTTAACTCAGTATAACCAATTAGACCAGGAATAAAATGTCTAAGAAATGGCATGAAATTGATAACACCTCCGCTCATATCCACCACTTGAAATGATCTGGTTATCAGATAACACATATTTTTCAGGCGCTCATCCTCCAAATCGTACCTTAAAAAAATATATATTTTAAATAAGCACCAAAAACAAATATTTTCTAAAATTCTGTAGGTTTTTCTTTAAACTTTACGATGTTTGATGACCTTCAGGTTACATTTATATATTTAGAGGTGTAAATAAATTAAGTTCAAGATTATTTGTACCATATCAAAAATTTTAGTATAACATCAATACAATAACAGCTTACTCTTTATGCACTGTAACTATGCACAACATTTGATAAAAAGCAAGTCAAACATGCGTACCGTGTCCCAGCTATCAATCGCCACAGGATGTTGATGATGGACACGTCGAACATATGATTGGCGTAAATTGGCTTGCCAGCATCAGTGAGCCGCAATTCGACCAGGGCTTTACATTCATGACTAATGATATACTCCATCGCTCTGCTTCCATAGCCGAAGTTCTTCAAACTCCGCAGTGCGGCGCGGCGAGTTTTATTCCAAATGGTCTGGTCAGAAAACACTAACCCTGTAAAATTTTAAACATGCAACATTAAAAAAAACTAAGTATATTTAAAGTAATACAACTTGTTCACTAATGAGACATGGTTCTACAGCTGTATTCATGCTGCTGCCCTACTCTATCATGAGGCTGTGATTAAGTTTATTGTCTCTATGGATAAGAACTTAATGTAGTCAACTCAATAAGCCTAAGCACGATACTGTGAGTTGTCTAGAATTTGGGTAATATCTGGATATTATCTTGTCTGGACTTGATTGTAGCATCAGGTCAAACTTAGCCTTATTTTATTCGTTTAATATATCAAGTAAAATTTATTCAGTTATGTAAAAATGTAATAAATATTGATTAATCGGCTTAATTAAAAAAAAGAAAACTATATCTAAACCTATCGACACGTTTGAGAGCTTTAAACAAACAATGTTTTAGATATGAATAGATGTTTTCATTTCTCTTTTCTCTCTCATTTCATTTTTCTCATCTTGTTTGCCTATGGCATCTTAAAGACAAAAGATAGTTAACCATTCAGGACAAGAATACTTACCAATTTTTTTCCCAAAACTTCGCATAGTGTAAAAGAATCCGTTCGGCCTCCCGTCGAAAACTTCTCTTGATAAAACCTCCTTTATACAATCCCTCCCTGATACAACTACCACGTTTAAGCATCCTAATCGTAAACCTAATACAGGCCCGTATTTTTGTGACCACAATTGCCATATTTTGTGATGATATTTCAAAATTCTTAATTGCCACCACACTGATAGTAAATTTCCAATAACAGGAAGCCGAAATGGACCTAAAACAAACGTTCTAAAATTTTAATCCCTATTTTTAATTTTAGAAGCGTCGTAAATGACTATTGATATTAAATGGTTGCAGCAGCCCATGACTGAAGTCCTATCTGAATTTATAACCACTTAGATTCGTTGCTAATCACGAGGAATACGATAGTTGTCTCTCGTGTTAGTATTGGTAGCAGATTATATTGAGCAGTGGTAGTGCCCAACTGGATGTTTTGTCGTTCTACCACCTGTACTGTAGATGTAAGTAAATACTTACATAAATATATCTAAATGAAATTTTAAAATAAATGCTATTTCACAAGCAATTACCTAAATTACGTGATCAATATTTGTCCGACATCGATAAATTGTCCATTTGTCTATTTTGCCTTTGCCTGTACCAGATACAAAACTTAATAGAGTGTCATAACTTTTTTTTACCCGAATAATATTATGTTTTTATATAATAGTCTGAAAACTGTGGCAAATTGCAAAATAAACTTAGATAGTATTTGTTACATTTAAATTGTCTTAACTTAAATCAAAAACTTCAATTTTTTGGTAATACACGTCTTTGAAATTTATTTATTAATGTAGTTAATAAAGTAAATATGATTGTCGTTTACATAATCTTAAATTATATTTTTTACCTGGTGGATATCTTGCGCGTTTTTGAAGTGTATCTCTTAAAATTATTAATAGGAAAATAAATATAATTATCGTCCACATCTTTATTTTACAAACAGACGTCTAACTGTTACGGTTTCCTTTTAATAAGTTGGGCTCCTTTTCGTTGCGTGACTGCTATTTACATAAAGATACGATCATAAAAAGCGCGCATTGACAAAAATTTATTATTCAAATTTTCCGTCATACAAAGGGGTACTAATTCTAAATAGTGCTTATCTAATTTTAATCTTTAAGTATGGATATTTTCAAATGTTACTGTTTATATTTTATGATGTATTTACCTACCACTGTGTAGGATAAATGTTGGTTTAAATATTATATTACGCATCAAAATCACTTAGTGCTTCATGCTGTTTTATTTGAAAGGTATACTTTTTAAGTGAGAAGAATATCTGCTGCTCTCATAAGTCAGAGAGGTCATTACTGGCTATACTTCAAAACAATCCCATCTTAGTCTTTAGAAGTAATAACGCATCTCTGTACGTCCGCAGATAGGACTTCAGCCCAGTTTGATGTGGACGTTCATTGGCTAAATTGGGCAAATGATCATGTAAGCTACCTAATTTTAGGTACATTAGGTAGCTTACGTGCTCATTTGCTACTCTTCTCACATAAAAAAGTATGAAAAATCTGTTGAATGATGTTCCATATCTCGCGCAGATAATTACAGTGTTGTTGGCACTATGACGTATGGGCACGGACTTATTTATTATAATTCGTTTTAAGGTACTTTTACTATATTTAGCTTCATTAATTATATTAAATAATGATTGTTAATGTAAAATACATTACCACATAGTCCATGGGCCTAAATTAAGACTTACTCTTACACTACTGAATTATACTGATTTTACATTATACCCCTGACGTTCTTTAAGTGTACACCGAACTATGAAATAGGATATTTGAATTTAAATTTGAGTGTATTCTAAACGTAATGAAACTCTGAGTGTCTTTTTATAGCAATTAATTAGCAAACGTGTGCTTAATTAATCAATTTTAAACAAATTATTCATTTATTTATAAATAAATTAATGTACGCGCAAGTTCATCTGAAGGCATTTTAAGAGAAGGGATCATTATAAGAATGCGCTATACGTTAATAATTAGCCTAGATAGAGCGTAATATACAATATCCTAGATGTTGCCTCAAATTTAATTCAAATCGGTCTTGTAGTTTACGCGTGATGCGGTAACAGTTAAATATATTAAAAACTATGGATTTGAAAAATATTTTGGTAATGTTTTGTAATATTTTTTTATTCAGTAAATAGCAGGATTAATTTCATTTGCTTATTAGATATCTACGAGTGAATTATGTGTAATGCGAGTAACAACTACCAAGAGCCGCGCCACATTACCGAAGTGCGAGAACTACGCATTGAAAACCAGTGGCCGTGCTTTACACGTCAATGGCTGATAGTCACTCATATCATTTATACACGTCATCGTAACGTATACATCTCATTCTGTAGCATCAAATATACGTTATGATATACAAATGTTAAAATTGTTGTAAAAGAAATAAATATTTGTTCCGTTCAAAGAAGCAAACTTTTTACTTTACAAATCAGTACCAATCATCAAGTATCATCTATGGACATCTAGGATTGAAATCTTATCTAAAATTATAACATAGACGCTTGATTTTTCTACTTGTTTACTTTTAAAAGGTAGACATAGCTGCGGTGGTAGTAAATATCAAGTGAAAGTATACTGTTCTAACATCTTTAAAGTCCGCTTTAAAATTTACGTGAACACCTTTAAACTTTATTTAGTTCCTAAGACTTTTTCATAGTATATATGAAAAACAATTTTCTATGTTCGGATACAGTAAAATATCACGCTTAGCTTTTTTACGTATTAACACTGTATAAAGTATTAATTAAAAAAAAGACTTAAAAATTGCATGCCCGATTCGAGTCAACTGTTTTCGACATGTTACTATTATAAAAATTGGAACATTTATAGCAATACAGAAATAAATAAATAAAAATAGATCAATGCAATTATTTTAAAATAACAGATGGATAACATATCGGTTTTATTATTTTTTTATAGAGAATAGACTCCTTTTATTTTATGAAAGAAACATTTTTTAAAGATCTTGATTATGCTTGATACCAGAAATTAAGTTGAAAGTATCTATTTAACAGAAACATTTTGTTGTCCTGTTATTAAATTGAGATAAATTGGTCAAAGTTTTATACATTTTAAAATTTACAGTTGTTTTTTATAAAAAAAAATATAAATTCTGTTTAGAGGTTGTATGTACGTCACAGTAATTTTACTCCGAGTTTCGGCCGTATGCAGTCAAAATTTGAAAAATAGATGTGTTCAATGAGACGATATATAATGACGTTAGGTTATTATCAATGTTACTACCGATCCTACTACCAGTAGGTATACAAGTAATGTTATCAAATTAATCGGCACTATACACAAATAATTACGAACTGTCACTGAGAAATTAAAAGTACTTTTATTTCAATGTTATTATTTGTGAAACGTATACTTCTAATATTAAAATAATGCGAGTCTAATAATTATAATCCTAAATGTTTTCTACGTGCCAATTACGTAAAGCTGCCATGAAATTTCTCAATTCAATTCAATTTACGAAATAGTGAAAAATAAATTTTGAATGTCGATTTTCCGTCATTCTTCTCATAATTCTGTCAGTGTACTTAGATGTATATTATTTATTAAGCAAATACTTCCTAAAAGTATTATATTCGTGAAACGATGAAACATAAATTGGCTCACTTGTTTTCAATAACAATAATATGACGTCACTTGTAAAACAAATACCAGATTATGTATAACGTCTCTGCACTACCGATAACTGGGCGAATAAAATATACGAGATATTTATTCAAGCTATAAAGCCGGCCAATCATTATAAAACTGACGTAGTGTCCCGAGAATCACATTTAATGCTGTGTTATCGACCGCTATAGACCCTTCCAGTCAGTTTTATCTTAGTAAATCATCTGATCGACAAATTAGTGATGGCACCAATCAATGCAAGCGTTTTAAATGAGAGTACAACCTTTTTACCCGCAAAAAAATCCTTACCCGAAGTTGAAACAGAAAATGGAAACGGCAGCAAAGGGTACGTATTATTAATATTGTTTATTGTATATTGTTTTATTTAATATTAAAATAATAAATATTGCGTTCTTCTGCATGTTGTATTCACTGTTGATAAAGTAATGTTTAATAAAATTAAAAATAAATAAAGGAAAATCGTATTAACAAAAATGATAAACAAGATTAATTTAATCCGAAAAATATATTTAAAACCATTTTAGGTCAATAACTAAAAGACAAAATTATAAGCAATTTAAATAAATTATAAAAAATACAACATAAATTTTAGATATCTTTATCGCCTTAAACATGCGATATAAGACCACATAACTCTACATTAGTACTAATGGTACAAACTCAACAAGGGTTAATTGAAACGGGTCGTTCGCCGTGCAAAGATTGAAACCATGCTAATTCTGAAATTGGTAACAAGTGTATTTTACAGTACATTACGTAACACAATTTCATACATATTTAATATATCGTGCACAATATAGATATACGTTTAAAATTTGAAATTAGTTTAAAGTTTTCGTTTAAAAATCATAATTTGTCAAGACATTGCGCAAAATAGCATATAAATACAAGAATAAGCGTTTTGCATACTACCGAAACATATGAACCGGTTTATAAAATTTAAACTTTGTACGCGAGTACCAATTGTGTAAGCGAGACAAGTTTAAAAAAACCTATCAGGTGAAATAACGCGAAAAAGTTATTATGAAATTTTATGTTTCTTTTTCGAGTCATATAGCGTGGATGTATTATAAATATACATAACACTAGTGTACCAAGCTACTCACTCGTCCATCATTTTAAACAGATGTACAAAAAATAATTGAGTAGAGTATTTTTAATACCGCGCTGATAATGAGTGTTTCCTACGAAAAATATTACATTTACGATAGCAGATTGAACATCACGTGAAATATTGTGTAATGACAAGAAGCTCGTTATAAAAATAATAATAAGTTTTATTTAATTGCTTTAGAATCTTTAAGTTTTAAGTAAGATGGTGTCTTATCAGTTTTAAGGTTTTGTATGCTTAGTATTAAAATAAATAAATAACACTGTGATAGATAAAGTATTAAGATTACTTTAGATGCTTGAAGAAAATGAGTATATAGTTGAAATTTGAGATTTGCAAGCGATTATAGTAGGTGTATTGTCGCTTATTATTTGCCAATTTGAGAACACAATGCACTAGTTCAAATGTTGTCATTTCTAGCAAAATGACGGGAAAAACTGAGGGCTACTACCGTTTGAAAAATCCAAGTTGCAGTATGTAAGGGAAACGCCGAGATACCCCATTGTTTCCCTACAGCTTTCCTATATGAGTGATCTTCTAGATGGTTTTTGTAGCTGTAAATCCCACAGTATTTTACACCTAAAATGTTGATTTCTTGAAAAGTCACACAAAAGCCACATAATTTAATTGAAGTAATTAAAGTTAGTTGGTAGTGCTCTTAAAGATTTGGTTTTGAGTGCCACCCCCTCGCCAAATCTATTTCGGCAATTAAAAAATGGAAAATAATGTTATACAGCTTATCTGTTTGTGAATGAATGTGTTAAAGGAAATTCCTGTGTTGCTTGTTCTAAGACGATTTTTTTCTCCTGTTTAGTATATGTTGCTAATCTTCGGAAATGACCTAATGATCTGATAGGATTCAAGTTTATTTCCTACTTCCTTTACATAAGAATCGCTGAGAATTTAAGAGATTATTTAATGACAGAAGGTCGTTAGCTGTTCTCACAATCTTGTGAATCTTGTAAATCAGGTTCTAGTAAGCCAGTAATATCTTCGGAAAGACATTTTACTGAGAAGAACGTCGAAGCCACAAGGGCACGTTTACCTTACAAATATTGTTCTATTTTTATATCTATACTCGAGGTACAATATTTATACATACTTTTTTTGTCACGTCAATTTACATATTTTAATTACTATGAAAGTCAAAAAAACTTGATTTTAAAACTATATAATACAAAATCAAAGTTAAACTAAGTTATTGTTCTCTTGTTGTTGTCTCCTACAGCAGTAAAAATAACTGTTTGTAAAAAGACAGTTTTTTTCAAACCGAGAATACTTCAAAAATCTCAAATCTTTCTCAAATTCATATTCACAAAAATAATCGTTGTTTGTGTATTTACATATGACGAAAGTCATTTTTATGCAAAACTTTTGGTTAACGGATGAGATCAATAAAAAATTAACTGATTTCATAATCGCTGCAAATATGAAATAATGAAGTAAAATGCCGTTAACATCTATGGATAATATCTACCTGTTTATGGTGCCTTCTAAAGCATGTAAACGCCCAAGAAATCTTGTCACTATCTGTCAACCATTCCTCGGCCGCACTTAATGTTTGCTTAACTTGGTGAACCGATTACCTACACAATCTGCGCTTATCGTGATAAACACACCCTCTTGTCCTAGTGCTGGACGTGAGGACTGCCCACCATTCGAACAGGTTTCGAGCACAACCCACTATGCTGCTCCATTGCGAATGCCTCCCTAAGGGGGCTTTTTTATTTGAGAAAAGTAGAAAAGGAGCATGCAAACCACCTGATGTGAAGTAGTCGCAGTCCATAGACATCCACGTACAACTAAAAACATGACCGGAATACTATCTGAGCTCGAACGTAGATACGATGCTACACCTGAGGACTAAGATGGTCGCCTCGCTTCAAAGTGTAGCCGGCAACCGCACCTCACCAACCGAAACACAAGTAATGATTATGAGGGTGGCGATGGTACCTCCCCGGGTAAACTATAATTCTCCCACCTTTAAAATTTGTTGGAGTAGGGTCGATTAGCTTACAAAAATGAAAGAGGTTTTCTCAATGATCCTATCTCCAGGTCTTGACTAAATTGCCAAAACGGCAATATGACATTTTGTTGTTGAATAATTGTGCCTTTTTACATACGTTAATATATGTTTACTTTGTATTTAGAAAATTAATAGATTATATCTGATTCAAATTTAAATGTATATTGTTATTTTCATCTTGTTTCTCAGGTAAGTATGTAAAGTTATTCAAATCTAATTTTCATTTTTTTCATGGATACCGCATATAATCTAAACCGGAATTTATATATTCTATATATACCAAATTATATGTAAAACGATCGTTTAAATTTCCGATGCGCTATGTATCGAAGATCGGTAGATTAAAATCTTGAAGACCAATGTATGTAAAGTATGTATTATTTTTTGTTATCAAAAAGTTGTTCTTCTAAATATAGGTTACAGGATGTTCTCACCATCAACTAGAATTGGTGTAGAATATCTTAAGCTATTAGATTGGTTGATGGCATGGTTCAAATATTTATATAAGTAAAATGGTAGAGATTAATTATTAATTTTCAATTTACTTATATCATAAATTGAAAATTAACATTTAATATATATTAAATAAAATAAAAATATTTTAAAATAGCAAATTTGTTTGTAGCATTCAACTATCTATTTCAGGTAATTTATTCTTAAATTGTTTTGAAATTGGGAACCACTTTAAATAACAATAGTATAACAATATAACATTTCAGTACTATAAGCGGAAAATATCCGATCTAAAGAAAATGAAAAGTCGTAAATCAGGACATGTAAATCTGTCCATATATATGTACATATTTTTTTAACTAGGAAACCAATTACAAATCGGTATCACACCTATTGCGAGTAAGTAGATTAATTTATTATGATTTCCGCGTACAACTTAGGTTTCTTTTTTAGGTCTTTCATGTTCCAATGTAATCAGTTTCTGATACAATTAATTCAACTACGCGGAAGTAAATAGGAAATAAATAATATACGTACGTCCTAAATACGTACTAAAATTAAGTATATAATCATTTTTAAAATACATTTCGTTACGTTGTTTATTAACAATGATTACTGAAAACTGTTATATATAAAACTCGTGGAGTAATAGATAAAATTAAGAACATAACCTTGAATACATGATAAGAGGTCAAGCTATTTTATTAATACAATATGCGCTTTATGCATTATGCTTATTATCTATGTGATAATATGAAATAGTTATATATTATCTGTGCAAAAATCTTTGATAGCTTACCGGTAACATTCCGGCCTATTAGACGTGGGGTCCTACGTTCGATTCCATCAAAGACCACCGATTTGCGAAGTTATGTGTATGTTAGAAATTTATTACTCGCTAAATGGTGAAGTAAAACATCGTGAGGAAAACTGTATGCCTAAGAGATTTTGCATCCCTATAATGTTCACAATGGTTTGTAGGATCCACCAATTCGTACCTGCACAGCGTTGTCGTCAATGGTCGTCAATGTAAGGAGGCCTGTGCCTAGCAGTAGGACAGTAATGGGCTGCTGATGAAATAGACATGACCATCTTTTTTTTCTTTAATGGCAATGGCGTATTTAAGCTATTACAAGTTTACAAGTAAAACGGGGAAACGAATATCACAATCATTTAAAGTGTTACGATCAAATCAAATTGTTTATTTGCAACAACGTATGTATCTACATACTGTTCTTAAAATAATATTAGCTCTCTAAATTCCACAATTCAATTTTGTACACAGAAAGTCTGTGCCTTTTCCACGCATTTTCGCATCTAAGCCGGAAATATAACAAAAAGCCGATCAAATTTCGAATTTGTGGCGAGAAGTTCGTTAAATATGGTCCGTTTATGCGGCATACGAAGTCCGTTTGGGCTCGACATAGCTCTTGCATTGTCATGCTATATTATTTTCAAGCTGAGCATGACCATAAACAATATTTAGTTAAGATACATAATATTGGTTATTTAAGTGATATTTTTAAATTTCGTATTATTATAATTATATATTCGTATTACTATAATAATGGATAGCGGGCGCCTATTTTTTATTTCGCGGGCAAAGCCGTAGATTAACGCTAGAGCAGTATAAGCAAATATATTCAAGTAATAGTAGTGTTATTGTTATTATTTTATCCATTACATATAATTATGTGTAGAAATAATATATGATGTAGAGAGAATTCACAACACATAATATGCACTGTAATTGTATAAGGCTACGTTTTCAGTATATTGATACACTTCAAATTTTATGACTTAGTTAGATGTGACCTACCGAAGTCTTTTATATACAAATAGGTTTTTGTAATATAGGTATTTTAGTATACAAAGAGATATTTATAAATATTATTAAAATAGCAAAAAGTAGAACATAAAATCGAACTTTTTTTTCTTTGATTCTCCTCAGGACTAATCTACTAATTACAAGAGACAGTAATTACGTCTTTCCACCAAAATGGAAGAAAATACTTTACACGACGAATTTTGCTTCTCTGTTCTACTTCTCCAGTCCCCGTACCCACTGGTTTTACGAGCTGATGAAGTACTATATGGATCAATTATATGTAGTTATGTTGGTCCGGAAAAAGATTTTAGTTTCAAGTAGGTACAGATCGATAGGTAGGTCTAAAATGAAAATGATTTAATTTCTATATTTACACCATACGTATGTAGTAAGATGTTTTTTGATTAATCTTCCATAAAGATACTTGATTCATGAAATACCGGAGAAAGAAATCCGGCTATAAAAATATTATAAGCATACTAGTGTTCTGCTTAAATACCAATTTTATCCTATCATTTTCATGTGACGGTGTGCGCTCGAATTTTAAAATTTAAGTTGTATTTTTCTGTAATACTTCGAAAAAACTGTAACTTTAATAATTTACGGTTGTTATGAAATATAAATAATTTAATTTGTAAGTAAAATTGTTTTTATCTGCTATTTAAGAATTTTGCATAGGTATATTATTGTTTGTACTTATAAGATATCTATTTATATAATAAAATGGTTACAACTTTTTTTTACTTGTCATATTTAAAATTTTATACTTTACACGTGTTAAACCCATACAAAAGAATACAATGAACGTTTTAAAATGCTTTACTTACTAACCTTTTGACTTTACAAAAATAAAATATTACACGTGTTAGGCAGATACGATCAGATTTCAATGGCTCTAATTGCCTCGTGTCTGAACCCAAGTTCGTTCAAAAAATAGAAATATGTACATAAGAACATCATGCGCATGATTTCCTTTGTGTGTTTGGAAACAGTAGAATGTGAGTAACTGAATAAAGTTATAATTTTCACATTTTCAATTTTCGTATACATAAACTTACATCTTCCAACGATACTTATATTGTAATTCGAATGTGGTTATTAAATAATATAAGTTGGTATAAAAAATAATACATAATTATAGTTTTGCATACCTTATTTGTGCATATGTTACATATATTGGTAGTATAGTAACTTTTTCATACTTCTATATAAAAAAATAAAGTAATTTCAATTGAATAAAACGAATATTACATGGTTCTATAACGATGAAATTGTATTGATATAATTATAATATAATTTAATCGATCTAGATATTTAAATCATCTCTAAGGTAATCAGGAAACTCTACCAAGCGCATATTGTTTATTTTATAGATATAATTTAGGGTTGGCAATATTTCTAACGAAGATAAGAATGTTATTTTTAAGAAAATGTTAAAATATCATGTGAGTGACCATTGCCTTCCTCAAAATCCGCGATGAAATAAATCTTTTGTTTCCGTTGAAAAGTATATTTTTACGTACCTGATATTTTTACCTAGGAGACGATAATCTTAGGAGAAGCTGACTTCAGACAAAAAAAGTTGGATAACAAGGAAAATTTGATCGAATATAGTTGGAAATGGATGCCCAAAAACGCTGCGTCTTTGGACATCCATTTCTCAATCAACATTATTTGCTAATAAAAAAAAACTGAATATAAGAATAAATTTATTTCAGACCTTATAATACGGTCTAGCTACAAGTTGTTCCAAGCGCAGAATATAATTTTAGAATGTAATAGACCAATTTTCTTTACAGGTATTCATACGAGACCTTGCTCGAGACGGCTCACTTCCTGCTGTCGAGAACAACTGTGCGGCCCCGG
>DWON01000236.1:0-38679 GCA_018251015.1 Phocides pigmalion okeechobee | reverse complement strand
GAGAGGTGCGGTTGCCTATTAGAGTTACAAGCGAGGCGACCATCTCGGGCCTCAGAAGTAGCGACACATTTGTTGCACGACGTAAGACAGGACTACTTTTTTTAGAGATTGGACATAAAACTCTATAGGCTGTATAAACCGCTTTGCACGCTCGTTTGCTACAACCAACTTAATAAATTGATACATGTTTTAATTGGAAAAGTACAAAACTAGTAATTTGATGTTAACATCGCTGTACCCCATGGACATCCATATCCACCTGATAAGAGGGTAGTCATTATATGTCCGCAGTGAAATTATGGTCTACCGCTGTCATTGACTTGATTTCAGTAGGTGAACTGGATTCGATCTGTTTCCTCCTTTTAATAACGCTTTCCCTGCGGCTACAATACTGCTGTGTAACTCTGGGCGCCGACGCGCTTGCGGCTCCTATACATCTGTGTTTTATAATGCAAAGATATTATTAGATACACTTTATAATAGCTAGATTAAATATATATCAACGAAAGTGCAATGACGCTTTTATTTTAGATATTACTATATAAGGGAATTATTTAAAGAGGAAAATTTAAGTTATTTTCTTTTTTCTCAATAACACACAAATAAACCTTTATCTTATTAAATTAATAATTTAGGCAGCTATACATTATTTATATTCTCTTCCTTTGCATTTTCCTAGTAAATTAGATTACAAATGCTTAATACTTATAAATGACCTTAATTAAGAGTAAAAACAAACAATGGGAGGCACTCATATCTGTAAATATGTAAATTATTACATTTTTTGTCTCTGATATTATAGTGGTAATTTTTTTTATATCTAAGGAATCCAAGTCGATATTGTCAAAATATGTCATGTATCACAAATGTCATTTTTGTTGTGAACTTACGAAGGGATTGTTGAAATCATACAATTTATTTAAAAAATATATAAATGTATGTACAAATAGTACTGAATAAGAAACACAATAAGTATACAGTGGGAGAGTCGTTCTATTTATTTTGCATGGATTGATAAGAATTTTCATGTGAATTTAAGGAAAACACGAAACTTCAACATGCCGCGTAAGTGTTCAAATTGTTTCAGCCGAAACAATCTTAGCAGAATAGAGAAATTAAAGAAATGATTACTACATACAAATATATTAAACTTACCACAGATCAATGAATAAATGCACATGTTTTAAGCAAATATTGCGCTGAGAGTTTAATAACTAAATATATATAGCATCTATGTAATTGATATAGATTATCAAAAATAATTTGTCACTTTTATTACAATCATCACGTTGCTCTCATCATAAGCCACAATAGAGTTCTTGTGTTTTAATTGGAGAAATGCATTCACAGCTCAAGTATAAGTTAAAAATGAAATGCCCATCTCAGTATTTAGGAGGGGAGGTCACAATCAAATTCAAATTTAAATTCAAATATTTTATTTCATTGTAAGGTATTTACATATACTTAATGAATGTCAAGGGTACAATGTAATGAGTACATCGGCTTTGAGCGCCTGTTGGCTGAGGTTGATTGAGAGAAAAAAGCCAGCGGAAAAAAACTCTCGGCACTCTTTTTAAATCAGTCCTTGATGAATAAACATTACACAGTATAACTTTAGAAAGATGGTGAGCACACGAGACAGCTGATCGTGTGTGTCAGAACCTTTCCACTGTCATCTGCACACAATTTCAAGTAAATAAAACTATTACATGGGAAGTAGAAATAGCCCGGTGAGGTAGGCTCAGTCCCAGGCTTTCTTATCAAACAGGACTTTTCTCTGTTTGAGCTTAAAAGTAGTGGCTGCAGAAATCATTTAAAATCTGACAGCCTGCACACTTCTTTTGTACTTGGTAACATGAATAAAAATTGCTCCAACTTCAGGTACTGGACCCTTCATCCACCAGGTGCACATTGCAGACGGCTTTGCCGATGATTGCGATGAGCTGGTCCATCGCTGTATGAAGGTGGAAAACCTCAACTACCAGACATTTTGCTCCATCTGGAAGCAAATGAATATGGGATGTCTTTATGAGTAAGTTAAAATTTTCAGCTTTAGACATATAAAGTACAAATCCTTTTTAATTATATTAAATTATTTTGATAGTAATAGTTTGTCTTCATTTAAAATTAGACAAATTTGAATACCATTGCTAGGTAGATCGACAGTTGGTAGAACTATAGTTTGATAGGGTTAGTACCACTACACCCTCATATGGAAACTTGTGTTTCCGTATGAGGGCGTGGAGAGATGCAGTTGCCGGCAATGCACAATCTCACTTTAGATCTATTGGATAGGGATGTTTATTGGCTGGAGACACCATTTAAAATCAGATGGCCTGCATGTGTGTTTACTTCATTTCATCATAAAAAAATTGATATGATTGAATTGACGTGCTCTAAAGAGTGGGGCAGACTGAAAATCCGTAAGTGGGGTTTCAGCAAGACTGCCCCTGCGGTTAACATGGAGTCTGTACTTTTTAGCGACCTTAAACTACAGCACATCTATTTAATTATTATCTTATAAAGGTGGTAGAGCTGTTAGAGCTCGCCCGGGGCGGTACCACCGCCACCCTCATAACCCGTATAGCAACATGTTCTTCATGTATTGTGTTTCGGTTGGGGAGGTGTGGTTGCCGGACACACATTATTGGAGGCAACCACATAGTCCTCAAGAGTAGAAATGCATTTGCGTCAATCCTTAAATAGAACTTCTGTTCTATTTGAGATTGGACGTGGCTGTCCATGGGCTGCAGTGACCACATAACACCAGGCCTGCATGCGCGTTTCTTACTCTTTGGCAATAAAAAAATTCTTTGTTTTTATTGCTTTAATTGTATTTTTATTTTACTATTGTTTATATTCCTTTTAACTGCTGAGTTGTATTCGTGTTACGATTAAATTATTTCCTCCATTTTTTCAATTGTCAACACATAACTTACTGCTATATTGTAACCAGCTGCATGGAAGTCTCATTATTAGATCTTAGTCTCATTATTAGTTTTTATGGATACGTTGTTTCACAGAGGAAGAACTTTAGGGGCGGAGATAGCTGAACTCTCAGAAGAGGTCATACATATAGCCAAGCATTATATGCTTAAGAACACAGAGAATTTTGAGGTAAGCACTACGTAAGGTAGGTTATTTAAAGGTGGGAGAACTATAGTTCGGCCGGGGACTTACCACCGCTGTCCTCATAATCCGCCATCAAGCACTACTTGTTTCGGTTGGAGAGGTGCCGTGCTGTGGCAGGATACACTTTGAAGATAGGATTTGGGTCGTGTTCGTGATTGTGCATGGATGTCTATGGGCTGCGACTACTTACCATTAATCAAATCAAATATCCTTTATTGTACACTACAAAGAATACACAACAGAAAATACAATAAAACCAATATAGTAGTGGTGACCAAAAGGCTGTCTTATTCGTACAGCATCTCTTCCAGGCAACCTTTGGGTAGCAGACATGGTAATTATAATGTATAGATTAACTACAATATGCCATATCTGTTGTGGGACTATTGAGTAGTAGGAAACACAAGTTTAGAGGACAAAGGTAAGGTGTACATAATATTGCATAATACATGCAATTGAATAAATATAAAGAGCAAAAAAATAATCACCATCAGGTGGTTTGCATGCTCGTTTGCTGCCCTTCTCACATCAAACAGCACGATAATTTAATTATTAGTGATTACTTGATCGGTTCATCCAGTGAAGGACCACTGCTACACCTGTTCGTATATTACTACAACTACTATAAGATCCATTTAACACTTTGACTGTGGTGCTCAAATATAAATTCTAGTTAGCGTTGTGGGAGGAGGCACTATTTATTTTATTTATTTATTTCAGTTTACTAAGGCCCATAGACACGATACACAAATACAAATAAACTATATAGTAAATTAATACACAAAAAGAAAAACAAAAAAATAGAAAAAGCAATAAAGCAACATAGAAATATAAAAATTACAGTACTATACATAAACAATATTTTAAACTTAAATTTATGTACCACGAATATGCGGCGTCGCTACTGTACTGTACTGTACTATATTGTAGCTTTGGCGAAGGGAGATCTCCCTCCAGGCGAGTTGATGTGCCTGGGGAGCGGCCGTGCTCCGATAGTCTCATTTTCGGAGTTTGTATATGTGCATGATAAAGTGTAGTCGTAAACGCACCTCTCCAACCGAAATACAAGTAATGCTTTACAGCGGATTATGAAGGCGGCTGTGGTACCTGTCCGGCTGATCTATAGTTCTCCTACCTTTAAACATTGTTGCTATTCTGTCTCGCGTCAAAAATTTTTTTAATCTCCATCCTGGACGTGTCCAGGAGTCGGTGGCTGGTCTGTTCATAGTGTACGCGTTGCTGAACCTCCAGCCGTACCCAGGGTTCGCGTGCCTGAGGGTAGTGCCCGAGGATGTGAGAGCCATCGACCGCATCGAGTTCGTGGCTCGGCGGGAGAAGCGTCACGACGTCCTGTACATCCTCGCGTCGGTGCTGATCAAGGGTCCCGTGCAGTACCAGGCCGCTGAACGGGAGCACGGCATGGAGCACGCTATACGCAAGTATTTAGAAGGTGAGCTCGCTAATCGCTTGGTTAAATAGTCCAAAAGTTCAAACATGTACAAAGAGACTTTATTATGTAGATATACAGGTATCAATTTTTAAACATGATATTTTCTTGTAGTTTCTTTGTAAAAATTCAATACCTTTACATGAATTGTTGTGATATTAATTATTACACACATGCTGTAACAGTAATACGTCACCTGTGTTATTTAGAACTAGCGACCCGGCCCAGTTTCGCTCGGGTAATAGAGTTTATATTTACTTACATTATTTTTTCAGAAATTACTTAGTTGTAATAACTAACAATAATAACATCTATTACGACCGACGACTAAATTACTACATTGAATTTAACTATATAATATCTCGTTAAGTTTTCATAAAACTTATTACGCACAAAAGTCTTCTTCAGGAATAACTACCTGTTGTTGAAAACTGTGACGGTTTTTGTTCCAGGATATACATCAATCGACAGATTAGGCGTTCGTCCTAAAGGCGTCTTTTACAGGCAAAACGAGGAATTGGATATCATAAGGGAGTTAGATACATTAACTAGGAAGTATACGATAGCTAAAACAGCCATTTCGGGTAAGTGGGTGAACTATAGTTCGACCGGGGAGGTACCACCGCCGCCATCATATGAGGGTGGCGGTGGTACCGCCCTGGGCGAGCTCTAACTATTCTACCACCTTTAAAACTTGGTTTTTGAACTTGGTTCATAACAATTGTTCTCGTTATAAAGCATATTGAAAATATTTCAGAATCAGTGCAAAACGATCGCAACCTCAAATATATAAACGATAATTTATCGAATGAGTTGCAAACTTCTCTTAAGAGGATCATCAGTGGAATGTACGAGGAAGATAATGGTAAGGGAAACATGATTTTGAATTTTTGACCTCCAAAATGTTATCATTACTTGAAAGTAATGATAGAATTTTAATAGATGAATCTATAGATCGGTTATATCCATAAAAAAGATTATTTATTTATTATTTCGATATGTTCTTAACATTTTTTGTACGCTAGAGAAGCGCATACCTTTAAAAAGAATAACAATATGACTGTAAATATCAATGACACGTCACGTCATCTGTCAAACTCGTAACTAACTCGATCATGTCGTACTTTTGTGACAAGATGCGCGCGCGGCTCACAATTTTACTATTTATTACATGCGCTCAATTACAAGACTCAACTTCAACTTAAGTGTAATTTCAAAACTACAATAATGTAACTGTCAATATCAATGTCACGTTTTGTAACGTGATGCGCGCGCAATTTACAAATATATTCTTTATTACATGCACTAAAACACTTTTAACTTTAACTTAACAAGTTTAACTTCAAAAACAAAAATAATGTGCCTGTCAATGTCAGTGACACGTTGTCACGTTACTTGTCAAACTCGTGACTAACTTCACCATGTCGCCCTTTTGTAACAAAATGCGCGCGAAGCTCACAAGTACAGGCTTTATTACATGCGCTAAAACACTTTTAACTTCAACTTAAGTGTTACTTCAAAACTACAATAATGTAACTGTCAATATAAATATCACGTTGTCACGTCATCTGTCAAACTCGTAACTAATTTCACTATTGCATATTTTTAATAAAATGCGTGCCCAGCTCACGATTATACTCTATTACATGCGCTAAATGTCTTTTAACATCAACTTAAGAACTATAACATCAAACACAACAAGAACCTAATAATAATAACTGTCAATATCAGTGACACGTTGTGACGTTATCTGTCAAACTCGTGACTAACTTCACCATGTCACTTTTACTTAACGGATTGCACGCGCAGCTATCATTTCTACTTTATAAACGGCGCTAAAGGTAAAACTTTAAAATACATGATTTCATTTTAGGGTTTGTTGAGAAAGAAGTTAGTCATGTGGAAGAAGACAAGATATACAGTTCTCGACAGGCGATCAAGGAGAAAGCCATGAAGCAAGATGTGAATCCAGTGAGGCATCTGATGAATGAAGAGGAAAGGTATTTTCCAATCTTCTGTATCTATGCATATAATAAAATTGTAACTGATTGCTGTCTGTACATGGCAAATATTATGGTTTTTAAACCATAATGATATGCCTTTATACACGCAAGAGAACCCAAAACAGTGTTTTTTACTTTGTCTGTTTGTATGTATATCTTTATGTTTGTGCACGCTAATCTTAGAAACGGCTTATCCGATTTAAATGCAGTTTTCGGGATTATATTGTGATGGGTTTCACTTAACATTTAGTGTCTTTTTCATGAAAATCGGGTAACAAATAAAGAAGTTATGTAACATTATGTCAATCATCGACGAAGTCGTGGGCATAGATAATTGTACATATAAATGTTGAGTGCTGAGCTCCAGTTGTGGGCTGCAGATCCCAACCATGAACTCTTTCCCTGCGGGATACAAGACTACTGTGTATTACGTGGTGTACCGCGCTCGTGGATTATACACACCTGTACGAGCTACAAGTCTGCGGGCGGATACAATGTCGTGTATATCGTCGACGCTTAAAAATACAACATTTTTTGCAGTCTTGTAGCTTGTAGCCTCCACGTAAATACAATACTTGTGCTAGTCCATACAGATTAGTACATATACAACAGGAGTGTACGCGCCGCATGCGCGTTACACTAAATAATACAGAGCATTCCGCAGGGAAAGCGTTAAGCTGTATTTTGTTTAGTTATTACCAATTTCCATTTATGTAATTACGTATGTGATTACGCGGATACAGTTCACGATCTAGCTGGTATATAAAAATAAAAATTCAATATTCTCATTTTCAGGAGAAAGGCAAGCAGTACTGTTCCAAAAAAAAATTCCCCCAATGTTTTAGGAATCGCTAAAAGAAGGCCAAGGAAACGGAAAATCAAAACGGACATTTTTGACAACCTTACAAATGCAGAGAGGAAACGAAGAATTCCAATAAGTCCGCGTGCGATAAAGAAGATTCACAACAGTGACTTGGAGACCTGTAAAGATGAAGACTCTGATGAAAATACTAATAAGAAATCAGTGTCTGACAAAGATCAGGATAAGATTAAGTGTGATCCAATAGATCTATTGGACAAACTGAAAACAGACAATGATAAAGAAGTTATAACAGATGCAGACGAAAGTAAACAAATTGAACATACCGAAGATATTTCTAAAGATGACGAGCAAGAACTCGACATCCAAATAGACACACTGCCAGTGTTTATCAGAACCGAGGACCAAGGAAAGCTGTATGAGATAGAAATAATCGATTCATTAAGACATAAGAACGATGAACCGCATACAGAGCCGTCGTCGGTGATCGAGAGGAAATACGAGAGGAAATTATCCGCGCTTAAGAAAATCAGCCTAATGCCCGGTTTGAGTTTGAAGAAAATAGTGAATCCACAAGAAATACAGCCGGAGCCAAGCACGTCTAATATCAACGATTTAGCAAACATCACAGAGATAACAGAGACTGAATCCAACGGTTGGATGGGGAATAAAGCCAAGACACAACCGCAGAAGATGCCTGGTATACAGCAACCGGACAAACGCGATATGAAGCGGGTACATTTACAGTCGAAGCTGAAACGGTTGGGTATGCTGCCGATCGCCAACTTCAAAGCCCCTGAGGACCTGGAAACAATGATAGAAGACGAGGACACAGGAGATGGGGAGCCAGTAGATAATCTTGATCTTGATCTTATAGAAAACTAGGGTACGCGCCAGTGATTGACACGAATGATTCTGTAACTTAGTGAAACTATGATAGACGTTGAGAAATACAGGATTAAGTATCGTTTTTTTAACACTGCCTGCGGCTTCGAGTCAGCGTTGCGGGAGGCGGCACTACACTGATGCTGTATTCTTTACACTGAAGATGTGCGGCAATTCACTGAAATATTTGTAATCTACGAATACACAGACATTGTTTCCGCTCGCAGTCTTTTAGCGCCGACGTAAATACAGCACTTTTGTTCGCCCGTAATCCATACAGATTTGTACGTACACGACAGATGTGTACAAACCGCAAGCGCGTTGCACCGCACAATACACAGTAATGTTACACGCCGCAGGGAAAGTGTTAATAATGTGCGGGAATAATGCGGGCTGTGAAATGGCTGTCTAATTAACAGCTCGCGTTAGCTCCCTGCAGAGTTAGTCAATAATCTAATAACAATAAAAGTATCTATTTAAATATGTTGTTGTATTTACTGAAAGTTTTTTTTTTATTATGAAAGAGTAAGAAACGGGCATGAAGGCCACCTGATGTTATTTGGTCACTGTAGCCCATGAAAAAAAAAGTCCAATCTCAAGTAGAACAGAAGTTCTATTTAAGAATGCACACCTCCCCAACCGGAACTCAATACATGAAGAATATGTTGCTTTACGGCGGGTTATGAGGTTGGCGGTGGTGCCGCCCCGGGCGAGCCCTAACGGCGTTACAAAACTGTTTTTTTTTTCTTTTTTGTAAATTCGCCATTTTGTTTATATTTGTCTGTAGCTTTATTTGTTGAGATTTATAGTTTAGTTTAAGACATTTTTCTGTTATTAATATATAAGTAATAAATATTTTGATCCACTAAATTGTGTGATTTTTCCTGTGTATTGATCTCTGGGTCACTCAGTCACCTTGCTCTTTCATGGAATTAGTTTATTTTGGATATGAATTGACATGAGTAAAGTTATAATCAACAAATGCATAATTCCAAGACTTATCATAATAAAGCAATTGCAGGGAAAATCTTTACATGATCTTTGATGGTGGCCTTACCAAACCGCATAAAACTAAAGTAATATATAGGGAACACACGATTTTAAACTGATATTATCGCGGAATCCATACATTGTTATATAACGGGTACTCACGATTAACTTTAGATTTTTAATTGCCGATATTTCGAACCTGTTGCACGGGTCGTGGTCACGGCGAAACTCATGGTTATATAACAATATATAGTACTCGTTATATAACACAATTATAGGGAACACACCATAACAATATCATTAAAAAAGTAATTGCTACTTTTTGCTTCATAATAAGAGATGGCGCCACTTTGCACTGCTTTTGTGAGGGATAGGAGGTAGATAAATATCAAAATTTGTAAAACGTAAGTTCCTAAAATGTTACCTTTGCTTTTTTCCTGGAAATTTCGGAATTTACATTTTTGATATGTTAGAAAAATAGCAAACGTATACAGGCCAGTTGATGTTATATGGTCTCTACAGCCCATGGTATTCTACATCCAGCATCAAACATAACTTACGTTTTGCCTGACGTCATTCATATATACGTTGCTACTGAGGACTAAGATGGTCGCCTTGCTATTAAGTGTAGCCGGCAACCACTGGCAACAAACTTTCCAATGTAAACCTAAGAAATATTTTACGGAAAATAATAAGGATAACGAGGGCGGCCGTGGTCGTGCTATAGTTATAGGTAGGTTGAATAAATATTAAAACAAATTCAAATAACACTATCTATTTATCCATTAAATTATACATAATAAGAATAAACATTAATTTATAAGGAGCACTAATTCAATTATACCAGTTCATAATTTAAATACGTCATTCCCTGTAAAATATTTTGATTACACGAAATTAACTTGTTTTGATAACTTGTTACAATATCATCTGTTACAATCTCAATAGGTAAACCTATTTATTACAGTACTAGTTCTTATAAACATACGAAATCTTTTACTATTTGATAAAAAATGGCGCAAGTCACATCTAATAACTCTCAAATTCGGAACTTTAAATTCTACTTTTTTAACTTTACCCCATTTAATTGTTGTTTTTATCTTGCGAATGTTTTTTTAATAGTACTAATAATTACGATAGGGACGTTTTCTACAATACTTCTACTTATCCAGCGGTATTGCCAGCTCTCATAGGGGACGATTGGTTTCAATTATTCGGGTCTCGAGAGTGGAAACCCAAGTTATCCGGAATAAGAGGGATCTTTACCTGGGTTTCTTCTCCAGGTGGTACGTACATTACTATTTCTGCATAAAACTATAATATTGGTTAAAATATTATAATATAATGAGAAATATAATCACTTATAACGAACAGATTGTTATGAATTGCTAACACATTGTTTCCGTGACGATACATTATGATAGTTTCAAGTTCGTGATTTATGTAAAAAGTAAATTTTATCGGCTTGCTTCTTTAAGAAATTGTTCTGAATAACCTTTTGTAGTGAAACAATTTATGACATTCGCAAGTTCCGAATTGCACAATAATTAAGCGATCATAAGATTTGGCGCGTATTATGGCTTGTAGTCAAAAGCCTTAACTTCCAAATGTACTATGGTATTGCCATCTACACAATGTTTTTTTACCCTTTTGTAATTTCTCAAAGCGCATTTCCATAAATTAAGTTATGAGAAAATCCAGCGTATATTTCAAGACACACAAATATGAGTCTAGACATAATTATATTTCAAATAACTACTTTCAGGTTACGTCATATTAATATTACCTGTAATTATTTTGCACTTTTTATTTTTCAACCCCTACAGAGTATACTTAAATGTTTTGTTTTCTTTAATCGCCTAATAATAATAAAATGTTATAGATCTGTCACAGATAAAAAATAATGAAAAAGTAATAATTTATTTTAGTTTTTTTTTGTTATTTCAAATGTACTAGCTGCACTAATAAAAGCAATATGAAAATGGAGACAGTATCTAAATTAAATTTATAGTATACCAACTAAAATTGTTTTTTTTTTATATGCAGTACATCATACATTTTGCAACATTTTTAATAATCTATGTTGCTTACTGATCATACAATAATTTGACGCGTGTCACCATTTTCATACCATACCTTTTTTTTTCCTTAATGGCAATAGCGTATTTACGCTCTGGCAATGACAAGTAAAAAAAACATAAATTTATTGACGCGGCTGTTTGAATATTCAAAAATGGAATGTTATTTCAATTACATTTATACACAGATTTATAATAATAGCACTCACTATAATCCACTTTTACTAATAAAAAAGGTATCCCGAGATGCATTATCTTTGTGACTAGCGGTTTATGCAACGTAAGTTAATCCAATATATCTCTTTTTTTTTTTTGTTGACAGAATTCCCACCTTTTTGTATTATGCCTTATATAATAAGTATTTATGTTGAAAAAAAAAATAATAATTACAATTATAAACCTTTTTTATTAGTAAAGGGATATTTTATGTGCATTTAATCGTTTCAATGTATTTGTAATTACATTTGTCTCAATTATATTTTTATATAAAAAGCAGTGAATTAAATAAATGCGTTTTATTTGCTAATTTCTAAACTTCAATACTATTTTATGTGTACTGTACCGTTGTTCTACATTATGATTACATCTGTAGTATCAATGTAAAGCTCAAATATATATCGCGGGCTTAAAACCATGGCGGAGTGCAAAAAAAAAGGTATTTTTATGTTATTTGATTCTACTTTTCTGATTACCTTTAGCCTTTGTTTACGTCACTGGCAGAAGATAATTACGCTTTTTGTAACACTTGGCAACGTTGCGAACGGCGGCACTAAACTGGCGATCTTTTCACTAGACTGGAGATGCGACAATTGACACACCTGTTTTGTTAGGCAGCATCCGTGTAGCGTCTATGAATACACAGCCGTTGTCTGCCCGCAGTCTCGTAGTGCCTACGTAAATACAGCACTTTTGTTTGCCCCTAAGCTTGCACATATTTATAGACAGTCTGTATTATTTTCATAATTATACGTAAACAACTTTGCAACAACAACAACAAACGCGCGGCGCAACGCGCTTGCGGCTCGTACACACCTGTGTTGTACGAACAAATTTGAATGGATTACGGGCAAATAAGTGTTGTGTTTACGTGGGCGTTACAAGATTGGGGGCGGACATTAAGTCTGTGTATTCGTAGATGACTTATAGATGCAAAAAAATACAATATTTCAGTGATTTGTCGGCGCATCTTCAGTCTAGAGAAATCAGCTGAGACCGCCTGCCGCAACGCTGACACGGTCTAATATATGAGTACCGCAGTCAAGTGTTAAGAAAATTATGATGTTTTATAGTTCATTAGGTAATAAAAACAAAGATTTTTACTCTACGTCTCCTGCCAATAAGGGTTTTGCAGCCACGCTTCCCGGCTTGAAGCCCACGATATAAACATATCTGTTAAACAAAAGTAATTTTGAACAGATTCCGACTAAAGTTATTCAAATGATTATAGAAAAATTTAGGCCATAATCATGGGCATATTCAACCTTTTAATTAAAAACTTTTGTTTTAAACATTTGTGATGACATGACAGCTTGAATATTCGATTTTAGTGTTAGTGATTGATATATTTGCGATCAGATCAACAGAAAAGGTACATATTAACAATTTTCGTTTCGTTCTATTATGGCTAGTTCGTCGTCTTCGCCTGACGTATTTGTTTTCGTATCGAAATGCGCTAAATTCGCTTCCGACGATCCATTGCTGGACTCATGAGATCGGGGACTAACACTCGTTTTCCTCACATACAATACATTTGAGTCCAACCTTGTATTGTGGTCATTAGCAAATGGGACACCGTATGCACTGCCATCAGATATTCTGTTTAATTTGTGTATTTGTTCTCTGAGCTCGCATACTTGGCTGTACAGTTTCTTATTCTCTCGTAGTATAGCTATATTTTCCGTTTCCAAAAGCTCACGTTTGCTCCACTGTATCGTGTTTTCCGACTTAAGCCTCTCAATCTCCATTTTTAACTCCGCTATCTTCTCTTCAAGGACTTGCTTAGCTGCAATCTCGTCTTGCAACTCATTCTGCAGTCTTTCGACTTCGCTATGACTAGATTCTGTCGATCCCAACGTACGATCGCTGTGCGTCAACTCCATCTTTGTGTTATGAAGCTCTGCCGTCAACGCCTCAATTTTTGCGAGCAAAAACGCCTTTTGGTCTTTCTCGCTCTGCAAACTTTTGCACGTTTCGTCCAGCCGAAGCCTCAGTTCGCTTAATTTATTCGCAAGGACGTTGTCGACGTTCGTAAACTTGTGGGAGTCTAATGAAGCTCGTTGTCTGATCGAGGGCTGGTCGTTAGGAGACACGTAGCCCACGTTCTTACGTCTCAATTCGACGCCGTCTTCAGTCGTGAGATCAGCCGAGACTATTCTGCTTTCGCCAATTGTGAGAAGTTTCTCATTATCTCTTTTGACGTCAGCTATCTGTTGTTCTAGATCTCCCTTTTCAGTTTTGATAGCGGCTAGTTCTTTTGTTAGTGCGTCTACTTTATTTTTCAACTGTTTGGCCTCCTCTCTCGCCTTATTACGCTCATTGCGAACTTTGCTCCACTTCTCGCGCCAGTTAGCCGTGCAGTCTGACCACCATCGCATGGTCTTCTCCATCTGCGTGGCTCGGGCGCGCGCCTCGTCCAACTCCCGCTGGTAGAGTGCCTCCTTGCCCTCCCAGTCGGTGTTGGTGTACCGCATGGCGCCGCCGTCGTGATCGCGACTCCGACGGTGGCTCCCACCATGCGAACTTTGAGCCATCTTTCATTTGTGTGACTGTAAAAAAAATTGTAATGATTTAAGATAATTTATTTCTCAATTACAATCATTTACTGTGAAAATAATCATATTACATTGAGACTTTTTGGCAAATCACTATATTCCATTATATATAAAGTATGTTCAATTATACTTTCATATATCGTTACTACTATTTTTGATAGCACAGATTTGAATCTTCATATTATATATTTTACAATCTTATTTATATTTTCATAGTTGAACAATTACCAATTGATATTATTTGTAAACTATTTTTAAACTTTAATTGCAAGGCGACCATCTCAGTCTTCACGCACCTATGCACAACATCAGGCAGAACTTCAGTCTTATTTAATGTTGCAGATGAATCTGTTGATGAGCTGCAGAGACCATTTATTTGATTCCTATTCAATTTCATAGATGCCAACTGTTATAACTAAAAATGAAATTTTCAGTTTTTTTTTAGCATGAGTTGCCCACCGCGGACCCCGGACCCTTGTGCCCAAGTGTGTCCGCCTCCGCCCCTGCCCCCACCATGCCGAAACAAGCCCATCATGCGAGGCCTTCACTGGGCTCAGACAAAGCGGAACATAGCCATTGCATTGTTGCTGAGTAGCTTTGGAGGTGCCTGTGTGTACTTTTTCGTCGGAGTGCCCCGTAGGCGTCTCTACAGGGAGTATTATGCGTAAGTATTTTTCACCAATTCTTTTTATTGTGAAAGATTAAGAAACGGGCATGCAGTCCACCTGATGTTAAGTGGTCACTGCAGCCTATGGACAACGACGTCCAATCTCAAGTAGAACAGAAGTTCTATTTAAGGATGGATGTGGATGCGTTCCTACTCTTGAGGACTAAGATGGTCGCCTCCAATAATGTGTATCTGGATATTACATATTGCTAATGTTTTATTTGCTTCAATTGTTACAGGATAATGTACCAGTTGCAGCTTGTATAATAGACTATCAAACTACTCGAATTAGTACCCCTGCCTTTGATGTCCTATATCTCATAATAACTAGTGTTGATGCAAAGTTAAGGCTAAAAAGTTTCAGAAAATTATTAGAAATATATTATGAAACATTAAGTCAAATGTTATTATATGCTCAATTAGATGCCAAAGAAATTTATAGTAAAGATGATTTGGAATGTGATTTAAATATTGTTGGCCCTGCTTGTTTCATAATAGCCAATACAGCAATTTGGTTGTCGTCAGGTCTTCAAGATGAAGGACATGTTAAAAGCAAGCATGTGGCTACATCAGAGGCAGAGAAATTAGTAGCAACTAACCAATATAAGACAATAATAAAAGATATAATAGATGATCTGTGTAGTTATGGATATTTACAATTAACCCACTAATAGTTATTCTACAGTAATTTTATCAATATACAATATACACTAATAAGAATTTGCGTGTTTTCATTTAATGTTTATTTTAAATAATAATCCTTAATTGAGTACCAAAGTTTAACTCAAACTATACCTTTTTGCTTAGGGATTATTTTGAAAATTTCTACATATTACGTGTTATCATTTTGTATACATTTATTTACTATCATGATTTGATGGTCCTATGACATTTACAAAGATTATATAACTTTTCTCGAATTGCACGTAACAATACAATAGATTTAGACCTATTTTGTCAATTATAAATTACAAAAAGATGGAAATATACAAATTACGGATACAAATTTAAAGCAAATATTTCTAAATATTACGCGTTTTTTTTTGTGTTCAGAGCTCCTAAACATAAGTAGATGTACGCCCATGTTCAGTTCTATGCTAAGTTATAGAAAGATAATAATATCAGTGGGTAAAAATTGATACGTAGGTTCTCACAATCGCAGAACTGATTCACTTTATCGATGCACATTGATAAAAAAAAATGGTCGGGATATAAATAATAAAATAAAAATAAATGTCGGTATATAGAGATAAAGTTGACTGTAAATGCACCTAAATCTATTGCATAATGCAAAATTCCTTCACGTTTCGAATTGTAAAATACACTGGAGAATGGCTTAGGCGTCAGCATCTTGTATTTGAAATTGGCGTAGATACCGAACGTGTAAGAATAAATTTTATTTTAAACGATTCGTTTTTATAAAACTGCGGCAGGCGCGAGACATGGAGATTGTGAAGATTATGATGCTTATCTATCTGTCTACATTTATATTAATTATAAAATTGTAACCTGATCGCTGTCTGTGTATGAAAGATATTAAAAAAATCAATTGTTAGATTTTATCCACGCAATAAAACCCAAAACAAAAGTTGTTAGAATTTTCATTATCATCGGGTGCGTCTTATCTTATTATTTTGGTCATTGCTTAGTTTAAATATAATATAGTGGGATAACATATAGAATAGAGGATCAGGCTCTCCCCAAATACAAAATTTTAGATTAAATCAGTAGTTTTCGTGTTAAAGAAAGAAATAAATAAATGAACAAGCGTTTACTTTTATACAATAATAAGAATTATATTACGACCCCAAATCATGTCTGGTCAGCTTAAATTTATTTTAATCGAGATACAATTTTAAAGAATAAAATAAAATATTTAAAACAGTTTATCGGTTCACTATGACTTGCTGCTTACCTTTTTTAAAAATGGACTTTCCAAGCACGTTTAAAATAAATGGATTTGAATGGAGATATAGTCATTGAAAGTTGTTTTAAGTCCTTGCGTGGAACAGAGTGATTAGTACAATGCACTAGAGTATGTGAATGACATAGCTACCTTTTTAGTGTTCTTTTAATCTACACATATAAATGTTTTTTGTATCTATCTGTATTACGAAATTATTGTTTTTATAAACCAATTTGTACTTCAAGTTTTAAAACATAAAAATGTGGTTCTCAATATTTTTATTTGTTTGTGTGTTTCATGGTCACGCTTTGTCGGTCCCAAGATATGTAAAACTAAAATTTTAAGCGCATTTTTTTATTTTGAGAGGGACAGACAAAGAGGAGCCAAAATTTATGTTTCAAAGGTATTTCTACCTCTTAGGGCTAAGTTTGGGTTCTTAAAAATTGAAAGCATTTTTACCTGTCTGACTTCGTAACGCGTCTGCATTTTATTTTCACTGCGGTTCAACCTAAGTGTTACGATTGAAATATTATTTGTGTTTAATCGATTTCTAGTAGTTCTGTATGCTTATAGATCTATTCTATAGATCTGGTTGTGACACATGTCCGTAGGCAGCAGTGATATTGGACGATGGATTGATATTTCTATGGTATAAAATAAAAAGAGTGTAAACACGAGTGGAGTTGCAAATATACGCCAGAATCTCTTTACGTTCCACGAGTAATGTATCGTAAGCTTGCGTGTACAAAGTGATCAGAAGTTATAAACTATGTACTTATGTTCTACTTCTAGCCCAACATGTGCAATGTGCACGTAACGCTTATCTACACGTTGTTTAATTTGATAAGGCAAGAAGAATTGAATGGAGTCCTGCTTGCAAAAGAATAGGGGTTAAGATAAGATAAATGTTTCAGTGTACGTACTGAAAAATAATTTAGAACAATGCAAGTTAAATAAAATAGTTAAGGGAATTTTCGTTACAAATTTCGGTATTTATAAACTACTTAGAGCTAGAAAATTTACTGTAACTATTTAATTTAAGAAGAGTTTATGTGTTTCGTACTTTCTTATTAAATGTTAATAACAGATCAATAACGTATTTTAATGAAGTCTTACTAATTTTCTGGTTTCTTACACGGGAGGTTTGGAATTCGAGTCCCGATCACGCATCTCAGACTTTTCGAAGTTATGATCGTATTACAAACAAAAAATTACTTGCTTTAACGGCGTAGGAAAACTTGTTGTCACTTATGATCTTAAAGGTGCTTGACGTCTACCTATTTGTAATTTACCCGAATGGTGTACCACGGTATGGTACTATAGTACCATCGAACTTTTGAAACCTAACATTTTTATAGGACACCTCTGCTTTGTGTTTATCTGATAGGTTTGTGTGTGTCTGTGTGTGTGTGTGTGAGCAGTGAGAAAGTAATGGGTCGATGACGAATCTTGACGACGACTTTTGTAAAATTAAATTACTACGTGGTGGTAAATTGTTACACGGGTTCATCGAAATCTGTGACAGACTTCATATAGAACAGATTTATACCCATCTAGAACTATTTAACTTAATTTGGAATGCTCGTTTAATGTTTAAAGATAATTTTAAATAGCTTTTAGTCAACTTCCCACAAGCATTATTCCATTTAATATGTTCAATTCTGTTGGAAATTCAACACCTGCAAAAGTTGCAGGCAACGATAAATTGCGCTCTCGGACAAAGGTAAAGCTACCTTTGTTATCTCATAACTGCGTAACTAAACCCATTAAAATAATAAAAGCTTCAAACTAGGGTAGTAGCGCTTTCGCGAAGTTAATGTTATTTTCGAGTTGCAATTTATTGTTAATTAATTTTATGCGTGCTTGACTGCGCATCGTTTTTATAGTTGATACGATTAAGTCTTTATGTACTATTAATTTTATTGAAATATTTTATTAATTAATATAACTGTTAAAAATATATTTATCAATTAAAAATACTTAGTTCGTTGTAAATGTCGTATACGATAGATGTTCAACTGTTTTTTTTTTCATATTTCATATTTTGTAAGCTTATGTGTATATATTTAAAAATACTAAACTGAACTTTTCCATTTGTATCAGGAGAAATGTTATCATAGCAAATTGTTCTATTTTAGCTTTGATACACTCAGGGGTTTAAAGCTACCTACTTTACACGGACTTTGTCCTGTACTGAAGCTTGTCTGAAGGTTGTTTTATTCTAATCCAGCACATATTCGCTGCATTCACCCTCATTTCTGCGACCTGAATCGTGAACTATTCCAATAAATGTGAATGGTTTCTTACCAACTTTTACTACTATAATGAGGTAAACGATAAGCTGATAAGAATTTTATAAAAGCGATTATCATTTCTTTTTCTAATCTGTACACCTTTTAGTCTTTACCGTTTCAAAGCACGAATAAAACATTATTGCTTTCATACATCAATAAATTTGTGGCGACTTTCCGCAATTCGACAAGAGATGGCGCCACACGATTCTGAATCACGTTATCGAAGTTTTCTAAATATCTGGCATATATATATATTCAAAACTCCGAAATGAAGACTATTGGAGCACGGCCGTTCCCCAGGTACAACAACTCGCTTGGACGGAGATCTCCCTTTGCCAAAAATTCATCTATTTATTAGTGGTTTGTCGGCGTAGCTTTTATATACGCGGCAATTTGTATTAAATATTTTTTTAAACCAATATAGGTTAGGTATAATCCTTGATTTTGATTTTTGATTTTAAATCTACAAAAAATCTATTTAACTATGGTTTACAAATCTTATATACCGTTACGGAATTAAATTGTGATATACTTTGAAACCGCTTTCACATTTGTATTACTAAGATTCTCACTTGGTCTTGCTAGGTGATTATGCTTGGAGAGGATCTTGCTCCATTAATGTAAGTTCCAATCTTGTATTACTTAGCATGCAAGGGGCTTATGAATCTTTGATGACATGATTCAGGATACGTGTGCTCCCGTCTATTGTGGACTAATTGTTACGTATATTTTTACCACAAATGTATATTACGTAATAAGATGTTAGAACATTAACTGGACTTAGATACACTGGTTTTACTCTTTTATATTTCTCATATGAAATTTTATGATATGAGTATACATTTATTTTAATTACAACAATGATAATCACAAATTTCATATGAAATACTCTAAATTAATTATGATAAAAGCTAAATCTACACAATTTAATGGGTGTCCGTGTCCATGCAACATCGTCAAGAAAGCTGGTCGGATGAGTATTTTTCTATCTTCTTTAATGAGGTAAGGGTTATATATTAGAATATATAATTTTAGAGCCATCGGTATGGATTTGCTATACATTGTGACGTATGTACCCTAGAGAATTGTCAAAGCTTAGTTAAAATCGCTACTGAATATTCGTTGAATGTTTAACAAGTCTTTTATGTAAGTCCGGACTTAGTGGATCTCATTTTCTCTTCTCTGTTCAACGAACGTTGCGTCGTAAAATAAGCTCCCATTCAAATAGATTGACATTCTTATTTCTTAAGGTTTTTGTCAATTATTAAAATAATTTTTATATGAAATACACTGTTTCTATAATGTTAATAGCAGTCTGCTATGGGAAATGAATGACACTTACAGACATAAAAAGGTCTAACCGTGGTGTTAACGTAGAAAGATTAACGTACCACATAACTGAAAATGTAAATCCTTGGATAGGGATGTGGAACTCAATAATACATTGTAAAGACTACAAACACCAATAATTTTTACGTTACTATATCGGTAACTCATTTTAATTATTTAATAATTCTTTTGTGCAATATATTTGTAGCAAATACCCATGTTGTGCAAACAATATTTAAATTCCGATTTTTTTTTAATAAAAAATCTGTTCAAGATCCATCAAAAACTGACGGATAGAGATACAGATCTTTTATTTAAAGACACATAGGAAAGATTTTGTCTCTTTCAGATATTCGTGGATACGGATACAGATGTTAATTTTTTTTTTATTTGAGAAGAATAGGAAACGAGTATGCAAACCACCTGATGTTAAGTCGTCGCAGCCTATAGACATCCACGTACAACCACAAACACGACCGAAATCCTGTCTGAGCTCGAAGATAGATGCGTTGCTACTCCTGAGGACTAGGATGGTCGGCTCGCTTGGAAGTGTAGCCGGCAACCGCACCTCTCCAACTGAAACACGAGTAATGCTTTACGGCGGATTATGAGGGCGGCGGTGGTACCTTCCCGGTCGAACTATGGTTCTCCCACCTTTAAAACGTACGTACATAAGTAGTAAACTGTACGCAGGAAGGAACTTCTATTATTGTAACTTGATTCTTACAGTTTCTGCGATGTTCTGGATATGTCGAGACTTTTATTAATTAAGGTAAACGATGTACTAAAAATCTGCAAGGATTACAACTTAAATAACTTGACATAGTTCATATATACTTAGTCCCATACTAAATCTTTCTATCGTGGCTGTAATAGACACACATCTAGATCTACAACAAATTCAGATGTTCGCACGGCCGGGATTCAAACGCAACACCCAACCCTTCTGTGTGTCAAATCAGTAGGTATGTTTATCGCTGAGCAGTCGTCAAATATAGATAAAAAGTAATAATTATTGTCTATTGGTTTTCTCAGATATACATGTTTATGATTATATCATTACATCTTCGTAGACACTCGTGTAAAGTACATAGATATGTTAATTTTTTTATATCTGTAGGTACTTTTGATTCTATTTGGGTCTGTAGAATTTTCCCTTATTGAAAAATTTACTACGATACGTTGTTTTCTCTCATACCTATATCGATATCCATTGCTAGGTTTTGTTTTACAAATGGTCGTGTTGTTTGTGGATTAGTATTCAATGTACTGAGTATACTGTATATCGTAATAGTGGTGTAGACATCATGCTAAAGAATCCGGTCACGTCACGCATGTGTATCCCGTCAAGTGTCAGGACGTGATGGCATCAATGTAATGCAGGGTACGTGCAGATTTGTACCCACTCCACCTCGCTCCAGATATATTTTACTCCTAGATAACCCTATTCAAATGAACTTGCCTTTCTACAGAATCTGTAATATTTGAGTTTTTTGGGGCGGAAAATGTAGTTTGAAGATACTATTTTTTAAGTTACTTTTACTCAAACAAAAATTTGTCAATTGTATTCTATTTATTATAAAAAGTAAATTACGAAAATTATTTGAGTGTTTCAGTTTTTAGTTCAAGTTCTTTTTTCTAACAGATATATTTTTTGATATAATAGAAATAATTAACGTGATAATGTCACATGTGTAATTTCCTTTACTTCATTTGCTACAGCCAAGAACTGCCTCACAAATTGAAAAAAAATAAAATCGAACATTATCAGTATATAGTATATATGTATGTATATACCCAGGCCTTTTTTGTCACTTCTGTTGGGGGCATGCTAATTCTCGAAAGTTGTAAGTCTATATTTTTTTGTATTTGGATAATATTATAAAATCCAGATTTTTTTGCAAAGTTTACCAATTTTTTAAATTTTATTAACTTATGGCAAATGTTCGATATTAATGAAATGTTCTTTGGGGGGTTTGCCCCTTCGTGCCCACGCAAAAAAAGCTTCTGTATTCATTATTTACACACATACATTATTTATTTTAATTGAATAAATGATCCTGTTGTTAGATTTAATTCGCCTTATCTTAAAAACATTTAAATATGGAAATATAATTCCAATTGTAATGGAAACTTTAAACAGTCACGCAACACCAAATTTACAAATACCTTTCGTACACCGTTCGATTTCCTCCGCATTTCTGCTCTGATAGAATCATTAATTTAATGAATATTCTATAAACATTCGAGTTCGGGGCTTGCATCGCACGGGTAGGCTTTCAATTCCAATTTTGTCGCTGGATCGAAAACTATGTAAACCTGAATTCGTTACTTCATTTGCATATTAGATGTAGGTGACGTGCATCCATGTAGATGACATTGTAAACATCGGATACATCTTAATATTTCGAAAAATTGAAATCTTAATATGTTAAATTTCTTAGTTATTACTCTAATATAAGACTATTAGAATAATAACTACGTTTTTGGTAACCAAACCTGTTAGCCTACATATACATAGTTTTTTTATACTATATTAATTTGTACCAATGAAATTCTGTTCATAAAAATAGTTTATTTTCAGGAATTATTATTTCTTATTAGTTATTATTAAGAAACTTGGTTTCTGACTAAGGTACTTGTTGCGACTACGAAAATACTATACCTATATAATTATATTATGCCATACAGATGCATAGAATAATTATCAACTTAGCGTTAGCAGTCTGCTTTTCAATACGACCCGCATGTTGTTCATTAAAAAAAAGCGTCGTTATCAAAAAAATACAGTTAAATTATCCGTAGTACTTCATCGTTCGTTTCAGAAGACGCACAAAGGTGATAAATGCTTTGAATTAGGTGAATAAGCCCATCCGCTTATTCGATTACACACATGGTTTGCGACGGTATGTCGGTAGCGGCCTGCGTTGTGTTGTGGCCGCATACTCCATTACACAAACTTATACTTTAGGGTCGATTTAATAAGATTAAGTTTTGTTACAATCTTTCATAGTAGATAAGAATTGCTATTGTGAACAAATATCGTAAAATATAAGTTGTTTTTTTCGTCGAGCCTATCTTATTACTCAAGAATATCTATGTATTCGTGATCGGGTTACATAGGAGCCCTGTTTAATATGAAGTTGGTTACAGATCTCCATGACTGAGATCATTTATTATAATGTGGACCGCAAGGTCATTTTCTACTTAGAATCATAAAAAAAAACATGAATAACTACTGATAATAATTTTTCTACTATCGCTTCTGTCCACAAGCCAGGTGCAAAATTGTGCTTTGTATTGGTACCTACATGAAGAACGCTGCTTGAGAACAGAGCGACAGGGTGCGATTCCGATTATACGCGCAGCTTGTGATGTATTACCTACTAATTTAACATCTCCTTTGTTTCATTATTTCCACTACAACATAGATTTAATGTGTCCTGTCTTGAAATAACCTTTAACTTATTTTTTCATAATTAATTAACCTAAATTAAAACATGAATAATTTGAACCTAATTATAATAAAAGCTTCACCTAAACAACACGATACGGTGTCAAGAACGCTGGCCACATTCATGCGTTGAATTTCATTCATGCGTAGCCAAGTAACTCTTGTGTTTCGGTTGGGAAGTGTGGTCGCCGGCTATACTTAACAAGCGAAACGCATCTTTTTACTAGCTCAGATGGGACTTCTTCTGTTTGAGGATGTATGTGGATATCCATGGGCTACAATGACTACTTAACATTCTAATGTTAAAGTACTTGTGGCTCTTGCTTTCTTGTTAGTTTTTTCACATGAATAAATACACACAGATGCACAGTTTTTAAGACAGAAATAGGTGTAGTGGTAGTGAAGCCATACAACAGAGAGTTCTATGACCTTTTAAATATTGTACACCTATCGTATTTTACTTTAATTTGGGCTTAAACGTAAGTTAACATCGTTGATTTCATTGTTCGTAATGCGCTTAAGCAGCCAATAAAATACCAGGTTTAATCCAGGTGTAATGTAAAAATTAATCTAAAATACCATTTTACCAGTTAAAGGTTTTTTTCTTTTTAACATAAGTAGCAACAGATACGTAATTTATAATAAGAATAGAACCACCTTCATCATAAGAGGACAAGCATGTGCCAAGAGTCCGTGACGTTAAAGGAGCCGTAAAAGAAATGGCTATTTTTTCTATTTTAAGAATCTAAAAAGAATGATCATCATTATTTCTAAATTGAAAAGTAAACAACAATACGCATACCAATCTCAGCTTAAATTCTTAACATTACCAGCGGTAATTTCCCCTAAAAAACACAGTATGTGTAGCAGCCATACTGCTATAAGACACAAACAGGTGCGGCAGTGGAGTCTTTATTGAATAAATACATTTTAGAATTTCCTGCATTCAGTACAGGAATACGTTACCGTAACAAGGGAAATCTATCAGTCTTCATTTATTAACATATCTACGTTGCTCTACATGTAAATCTTTGAGTTTCCGATAAATGCTTTGTTTGAATAGAATCGTCTCGGTGCGATGAAAATCGAGGTCGTATTCCACGATTCATTTGTTCTTGTACTTACAGTTATGTATTTATAAAACTGTAAGTTTTGAAACTAGGAATACGGTTTAAGTTTACAAATACTTATAGACGTTTTATTTCTTGTATTCAACTAGCGACCCGACCCAGTTTTGCTCGGGTAATAAAGTTTATATTTACTTACATTATTTTTCTTTCATACATGCATCCGTTCATTAACTAGTTGCAAAATCCATTTGGAACGACGACTGAATTACTATATTGAATTTAACTTTTCGCCCAATTAACAAAAAAAAACTTAACTTATGCACCAAAACCTTCCTCCTCTATCTCTTGTTGAAAATTGTGAAAAAACCGCACAGTATTTTTTGAATTTATTGCGAACAGATAGACAGACGCGAAAGGAGACTTTTTTATAATATTTAGAGATAACGTAATTCACTCTGTGTGTAGAGAACATCCTTCCCGTGTTCTGTTTTATCGCATTTATATTTCAAAACTCTTTATAGAGCTTTGTTCTAAAATGTTTTTTCGTTTTTTTTTTCTTTAGTGACAATTGAATATGCTCAACGAACAACAAGTAAATCGGGGAAACAAGGATAAACTTGAAGAAGAAATAGTTATTTCAAAAAGGAAAGATTATGAAAATGGGTATTAAATCACGTATTACGGAAAACATAAGTAAACAAATATTATTGTAGATTTAAAATGTGCAAAAATAAAATATGAATAGAAGCTTCTATGCCGGTGCACTAAACATCGAGGTCAGATCAGTAATTATATGGATTCATTTCTGTTTCTCAAGTATTTTTTATATTAGGAACGTAAATGTACGGTAAAAAATGCGTAATTCAAAAATTATGATCATAGAAAGAATTTGTAAGTAGTAGTAGTAAAACATAGAGTAAATTTAATAAAAAAGTTTCGTTTAAAATATTTTCTTATTATTTTAGTAATATATAGTGATTTATATTCAGTATAAATCGAATAATGAAGGAATACTTAGAGAGTGTAGGCTGAGAGAGTGCATCACGCCATACAAGTGGCTAATACGTCCAAAGAACACGACTCATAGTCTTCCGGATTAACAACGCATCTACGGATTCTGAGATGATTTAATTTGTTTTACTTTAGTATTGCCGTTCATGGGCTGCACGACCGACTACAACTACTTACATCAGTTGACCTGTATACTTGTTTGTTACTGTACTGACAAAAAATAAAAATAGATTCAAATATAGCGCCGCCTAACTATGGACGTTTATATTACGTCCGGACGGTTTTTTTTTCCTTTATTTAATACAGCAATATTATCCGGTTACAAAATCTACCACGTTCTCCATTTATTAACATATCCCGGTTGGCCTACATTTAAATCCTAGAACTCCCGGTAGACGGTTTATTCGTATAGAAGCGTCTATGCTCCCGGCGCGGTGAAAATTGAGGTCGGATTCCATAATTGATTCATTCCCGCGTTTCATATTGGGCGGTAATCTAAGAAATCCCTTTCTATTTACTAGTTTCCTGGGTTGGGATGTGTTTGGGAAAACTCATGAGTGGCACTGATTTTAGTAGGTTTGCTTTGGATTATTGTTGTTCTATTTAGGAAATGTACATATTTTACTACCGTACGTATTTTGCTTAGGTAAGTAATAAAGTTGGCAAAATATTTATGTTCTTATTTAAGATTATATGATATTAATACAATTAAGAATAAGCGTCGTGAATGAATGTTATTTGGTTAAGCATCAGTAAAAGATAAGAATGTACCTACTAGGGACCAAGTTTTGGTACCGAAAAATATTTCTCCCATTACCATGCCATTGCTATTTCCATTGCCATGTGTATAAATCCAATTTTTCCCAGAAGACGTTCTGTTCGAATAAGAGTGTATATTCCTCCCGGAGGCATTGATTTCAAACTATTTCCATTTCTTAGAATTTTGAAACGTAAATCAAACAAGAAAATCTTTTAGACAAAACTTATTATATTGAAACGAGTATAATCAGAAGCAATAGAAATCTAAGATAATAAATTTATATATAATTGGAATAGCTTTTTATATAAAAGGTGAGTTCTGAAAAAAAGAAATACAAACTTAACATATGATACGTTAAAATACGTCAATTTGTTTATTTCTTTTATAATTTTAATGTGTACAGCGACATTCGCATTACGAATCCAACGGGGTAAAACGTATTTAAATCATTTAATCCGTTTACAAATGGACACTGGAATGGTGATACGTACGTGCGTTAATACATATTATACAAATATATTATCATACAATTACTATTACCGTTTCTGGGCTGCGTTGTATTTTGGCTGCTCAAGATCAAACTAAAATTTCGGGCATTTGGTTATGCGGACTCGCGTGATAACATTGGAAAATGTTTATTATAACATCCTTCGTTTCATTCATCAGCTTTTACGCGTCCACTGCTGGACATAGGACTCCCAAAGATGGCCACTCAGACCGGCTCGGTGCCCTCTGCATCCAGCGGATAATCTCTGTTCTTATCATGTGTTTCTGTTGTAAATTCTTCTTAAAATCCTCTTCAGGTGTTTTCAAGAACACATAGACTAAATTACCAGAAAATTAGTTTTCAGTTCAATTTAGGTCCTTTATACATTATAATATAGTAAGTATATAATAATTAATATGTATTTAATAGATAAAATATTGAGAGTTCCAATCTATCACATATACATACATACGTATTGTGAAAGTATATTGAAACATTTATTAGGGTAAATAATAGCCTCTGAATACTTGGACACTAGCAAATATCAATTTTAGATTTAGATTAGATTCTAATCTCTTTATACTTCGCTCCTTTAATTTTTAAACTAAAGTAATAATGAATTTCCGGAGCGCGCTCCTGTTTTCCCATCTTTACCATTAAAATCAGGGTTGCAACAATTCTTGTTAAAAACGTTCAGTCTAAATATTGCTACATTTCTTATTCCTTTTTTGTTTGGAAAAACACCTACCGAAGCGGTAGTGTCATATTCGCCAACCGCTATCGTGTATAATCGCTTTGTATTCAAAAATATAAATAAATAATAATTGCTATACTGAAAGTGTATAAACGCTGTCGTAATTATTATAAATTAATTTGTGTAGTAAATAATATTATTTCAATTTTTGTAAAACTTACTGGCATATAAAACTTTCATAGTATCTTTCATGCTTCATTTCTACTTAAAGTAGTTTCCTTTGAAAAATATGATGGTGAATGTTTTCCCTAAATTAGTGAAGGGAGTGAGACGTTACTTGGAAGTAGTCATATAAGGTTTACGTGAGTTGAAGCCCTAAAAACAATGTTAGTTAAGCGCACACGAGCGGGCTTGTTAGTCGATCTCAATTGGTTTTCCCCGAACATCAGCTTCATATACTCTCCTTAATAAACTTTAAGAACATTTACAGGTAGGCGTTTCTTGTACGATCAAGGTTCTTGTAAACTCTTATCAATAAAGCTTTGATTGGATAGAAAATTATAGATATCTGTTATTACTTAACACGTAACTTTAATATTATTGTAATAATTTATTAATAAAATTTAATCAGAGTCAATGTCATCATTATTTACATGGTCTGATTAATTTACTGATACATTATTGTATTTGTGGCGATTTTCCGCTACTCGACAAGAGATGGCGTCACACGTATCCTGAATCACGCTATCCAAGTTCTCGAAATATAGAAAATGTCGAAATCACCAAATACACAACCACACCACAAATACCAAATTAGAGCGTATTATTTAAGTGGGGAGATATATTTGTTATACTGTAAATTTTTAATGCACGTAACGAACGAACGAAAACGGCAGCTTTATATCTAAAGATTGAAGCTTTATACACAGTTCGTCTTCCTGTATTGTAATGAAGGTGGCAGCAATGTGAATAAGTGTGTACAGTCTAAGAAGTTGCACCGCTGCCGCACCCACTTATAGCGAGAAGCAATCCTTACATTTTGATGATAAAGTATGACTACTTTCACACACATTATGTTCTTAAAATTAGTAATGCATCTGAGATTGATTTCTAGTGTTCTTTCTAGTTCTACTGGGACATAGAGATTGTTGCAGATATTCATAGACGTCATCAAGTAAACTGCATGTTCATTCACTACTTAAATTAATAAAGCATATTTGTATTGTATTAAATTTAATATGTAAAATATTTAAATGTATTGTTAGTTATATAATATATGGTTATTTCGACTTCGAATTGCACAAATCCGACAGAACGGTAGCTTGTTAGACGTTCGCAAACGATATCCGACGGAACTCCAAGATTTAAGGCAAAATTGACTACACGGTTGTACTTGATTGGAGAACATTTTATTCAGAATATTGTTGAGAATATAGCAGATAGCTTGTGTGACTTCAGACACAAGTTTGTATATGCTGCTAGAGAAAAGATAAGGTTTAAAATCTTTCATAAGATAAATTAAGTAATAAATTTCATGCGACGGCTTACTACGTGGGATTCCTGGTGCTCGAATTATAATACGAACGCAAAATGTAGTTGCCATGTCATCTCACAGATGCGAAACGTTAAATTGATGATTATTTCGATAATTTGTAGTTAAAGAACACTAATAATTAAATAAAAAGTGAAATTAATGAAAAAAATAAACTTTATTTCAATAGTTATTTTTAATAAAAATATTTTTCTTATTATTCTTATTATAACATATAAATATATCATCATGTATATGCATATAAAACAAGTTAAGTGTAAAGAGTAGTTGCTGAGAGAGAGCATGGCGATATAAAAGAGCGACATACTGTTTTCAGTTAGAACATATCAGTTTGTTTTATTTCTAAGACGCGTCAATATGTTATGTAATATGTTTGACATAAAAAAATCTGAAACGATTTTAAGATATATAGTTGTATATGTTTTTAATTTTATCGTTTTCTACACTTGAGTATATCTTATACTGTCTACCATTTCCTGTGTTTTGGGCGGGTACCTTGAAATAACAATCTTCATTATTCATCATCAATTCATCATTTATTTAGAAGCGTGATAGAAGATCAAACCCGCAACCCAGTAACCAACGTGTGTTTTACATAACGTATGTTCGAAAAATAGTGATGTAAGTCATAAATTCCACTTGAAAGAACTCGTATCCGAGTTTTACAATGGACGTAATCGTAAAATGCTTGTGAATCACAAAAACACCTCGCTAAAGCTTAAGATATTGTCTAGAGCTAGACTACTTTAGAATTAAACCGATGTTAAAATTTATAACAGACATAAGCCTCTTGACAGTGACTTGCACTGAAAAAGTAATAAAAATATATGAATCGTAAAGATGCGGTATGGTTTTCCGTCAGCCTTATGTTGAACTTAATGGGCCAATTTTATGAAATTTTCATCTTTTATGGAATAAACGAACACACCGTAAAATAGTAAGTGTATTATCACATAATATAAGATACAAATTACATTGGTTATTGTGCACGCTTACGATTGTCATAAACAAATGGCTATTAATTTATAAAAAGATTTAGAGGTCAAGGTTTTTATTTTGCAAAATGAAAAAGTCACTGGTATTTATTTTTAGGTAATATGCGTAAGTACATACGGATAAGATTTTAATAATTTTAATTATTTCATATTACCAGTAGTATATGCAAAGATTATTGATAATGTTTGGTAGTGTAGAATAAAATATATTATGTTTTTATTTAAAAAATACATGTATCCTGCAGGTATTTTTTATATACAAACCCTAAGAAAATCTGTCTACCTAATAGCAAGGGTTAGCAGCTTGCGCGCCTGTTTTCTGGTCTAAAAGATTGTCTTTAGGGAGGTTGATACGGCAGATCACTTTAGTTCTTAGGGTACTTTTCACGAATGGTAAATATCAGCCCTTTAAATATCTCCCATCTCTTCAATTTAATTATCACCATTTAAAAAATTTCAAAAGCAAATTGGAAAGAAGTGATGTTATTTGAAATTCTCATTAAATGATATTATTATCCGTTTTTCTCCTTATAGTCAGAAATAATTATTCATTAGTTTTTTATGTCGCTATGCAAACTGAAAAAACAGTTCTGCTTAATTGCTTTAAAATATTGTTGAAAAGCTCTTGGTTTAAGTTTAATTTGAAGCTAGATTCCAAAACGTTAACGTAAGTGCATTGACCGAATATAAAACAAGCAATGTCTGGCGCAAAATCACGTATATCTTATAGCAAAAGGCGTAATATTTGTATGACTATTAGAAACACACTACTACACACTAGATGGAAGGGACAATCTACAGGGACAGACATTACGACCATACTGGCCGCATTCCCGTTGAATATAAATTGTAATTCTCTGCGCGAGATATGAAAAGCTCTTCTTGTTACTAGCAGCGTTAATTTAACTTCCCTTGTTGTAATTTCTTTCACCACATCATCATCAACCTATGATTAAGCTATGGTCAAGTAGATGTAAGGACGACCTCATAAGGGTCGCAGGAGTTCGTTGTGTGCGGGCCGCACAGGATAGGTCGCGCTGGAGATCTATGGGGGAGGCCTATGTCGAGCAGTGGTCGTGAAAAGGCTGAGATGATGATGATGATGACAGCTTGCTTTACTTTATTCTGCATTTGATATTAATTGTATTTAGCAAAAAAAAATTAGTATCGAATTAAGTTGACATTGAAATACGTATAGCTTATAATTTTAGTAATTAATGTTTGTATGTCAGTAAATGACAAGTACATAGGAGTACCTATTATTTGATTTCTAACATCTTATATCACATGTACTTTTGAAAAATAAATTGAATTGAATTGAATTAAATTGAATTTATTGTATAATAAAAAGGCACTGATATCTGCATTGTCTATTTGCGAATTGTTTGTCAATACCGAGTATGGTAAGCAAATGTAGGAATTTGTGACCATTACTTTGCTAAGGGCAAACTGGACGGGTCATCGAGCAGACCTTTCCGAGTCGCCTATAGAGTCAATGTGCTGGAAACACTTCGACTCCGGCGATACCCGGACCTTTCCGTTTTCGATAACCATTTAAAGGTACGTGAATGGCCAAGTATTAAATTTGTTTGCGAAGAACCGAGCGGCCCTTTTTGTTGACAGCAATTATCGACGTGTTTCACTGTCAATTGGTAAGCGGAATACGAGATATCTAATACAAAAGATAATCATAATAAAATATTACAATCTTACTGACCAATACTTCTTTTGCTATGTAACGAGTACTTACGGTTACCGATTTTCATTTATTTATTATTTTATTGCGAACAAATACAGTTAGTGTAGTACGTCTTGATATGGACACCAAAAAATGAAATTGAATTAGACGTACGGTACACAGATTCATCTACTATTAGTATCTGACAACAGCTTTTCACGCCATAGCAGTTTAGCCGTGAGCCATGGTCGATATTTCAAACGAGCCATGCAACTCGTTTGAAATATCGACCATGAAAAATAGTTAATCGCGACTACCCGTGAAAATATTTGTTTGAAATTATCGATCGAATCTTCATTTCCCATCAGAATGTAAATAATTTTATCACAGTTGTCCAAGTTATGTGTGTAGACTTCATCTTAAAAAGTGCACGGTCCACATTAATACCGTATTGTTTAACAATGGTTATGGATAAGAAATATATAATATCATGTGGGGAGCATGTTGGTTTGCTAGTTATATGCAATCAAATATCGAAACAGATTGGATTAAACCATAACAACCAAAATTAAAAATGCTAGAGTCAGCTATAATAGCACATATAAAAAGAAGAGAGCTTTTATTTTTCAGTCGATTCGTCATATATAGAACAAGTGACTTTAATGCCAAATGTCGTATCCGAAAGTTATTGTTATTCCCGCACTTGTGATTTAGGTCGACGTATTCACAATGTTTGCAGACAAAAAGTTAGACCCGGGAACCTACTTTCCGACTCGTAAGGTTTTATTAGTGCGTTTAAATTCTCTCTTCCCTCAGTATTGGTAAAGTATTAAGCTTATCCTACGCTCGTATTAGGTAATCTGGGCTGTGTTTGAGCATTGGTTACTCTCGGTCTCGCACGTCTAACTTCTCTTATCTTTTATTATTTGCATTTGTATATATGTATAAACAATCACACTGTATGGTTTTGTGTCATTTTTTATGTCAGTTATTTACACGCGTACACACAAAATTCAGGAATAATTTTTCATTATTGTAAGTATTCATTGACGAAACAAGTCAATATAGGTATTTACTTACTTAGTTATATAACCACGTGTAAATATAATTAGTTTTCTTTTCTTACGAGATGTATAAATCTTAAAAATACTTATTTTTGCGCCATAAGACCTGGATTTAAACGTTCGTTTTTATTTATAAAAATAAGCATATACATTAGGGTTCTGGCTTTGTGTTAAAATTTTATAACGAAACTGTAACATTTATTTTCTTGTTTGTCTTTGTAACACTGTCCGGGATTGTGTATTATAACGCTGAAAATATTTCTTTAAAAAGTGGAAATAAAGTGCTTTATTACATTTTTTTCAGTTCAGTACCATTTTGGAAGCAGTATTCTGTTCTTGTAGAGAAAGCTTTACATTTTTATAAGAGATCTCACGATGGTACGTTTATTATTAAATATTTTTAAGTAACTAATCCTAGGTCTAGCTGTCAAGTACAACAATCAATACAACGATAATAATTCTCAATGAATACTCATAAAGTAAAAATAGCATGCAACGGAATGTAGAACTTATTTATGTTCCCCTTATAGTTATTTATAGAAATGGAAATGGAAACAGAAAAATATTTATTCATCATCGTAACAATTAGTAATATGGAATAATGCAAAAGGAAAATAAATGATAATAATAAAATGGAAAACAAAATGTATATAGTGAAACAAAAGGAATGAAACCATAGAACTAAAGAGAAAAAAAATACATACCATAGAGAAGATATTATGAAACATCAAGTTCACATGATGATATTGTCATACATACTCGACGTTAGCCGAGGAAGCCAGTCGGTTCTAGGGCCAAATCCAATTAAGTTTTGAGTATCGTACAGCCGGAGTGCACGCATTGTGACGAATGCGAAAAGCCGCAGCGCTTATTCAGGACTTGGACGGCTAAATGAACGGGCAGAATATGAGTCTTGTGAATTCATTTTCAAAATTAATAATACAAATATAATAATGAACATATTAGAAATATTTAGGACATAAGTTTAACCTTAACAATCTACAAGGTCCGTGCCTATGACCATGCTGGCCGCATAACCGTTGAACATAAATTGTAATTCTCTACGCGAGATATGAAAAACTCCTCTTGTCACTAGTAGCGTTAATTTAATTTCCGTAGCTATTATTTCTTCCACCACATCATCATCAACTGATTAGGCTATGGCTAAGTGCGGATTGAAAAACTTCGCATACCTTTGAGAATTTCGTGGAGCAGGTTTCCATGCGATGTTTCCGTTCACTGTAGAATCGATAATAATTTTTTAATACGGGCTTATCTTCAATTAAGAGCATCCTAGGGATTCGAAGCACGAACTCCTCGCGCGAGAGGTCTTAGAGAGAAATCTTAACCAGTAACCATGGTAACTTTTATAAAGGCATAATATTATTATGTGTTACAAACTGTACAATAATGCAGGAACAGAGTTGAAATCATTATTTTCTTCCAGTTTCTTTAGTTGTTATTATCTTCCCATTCTAGGTTTATTTCAAAGCGGAAGTTTACTTCATCCATTCTCATTATTCATGTCGTATTAAACAATCGGGACGTGTTTCACAATAGTTAAAACACTGTTCTATTTTAGCGTCATATACAATTATCTATTTTAGCGTCATATACTATTATCTATTTTACTGTCATACACTTATCTATTTTGCCTTCAAATTATGTTATAGGTTACGAAATTTTTTTACCTCCATATGAACGACTACTAATCTTCTTTACGTTTAATGATGTTATCGGATATAAATGTATTCTACCTGCGTATTATATACTAGAGGCTACGAATGTATTTGAAATTTCTTTATACAGAACGCGCTACGGATTAGAAAAGGCTACAAAATAAAGTAAATTTTGTTAATGTTTAGTGGTTTTCACTTCATTCAAATATTCAACACTGACAGACACTGGGTCACTGTATAGATAATAATGATTGAGAATATGTTTTCCAAAAAGAATCCATTGTACAAACACGATGCAATTTTGTAATTTGTATAGAAAAAAGGTCGTGACGGCAACTATGAATTACATTGTCCTCGCTCGTCCCGCACGTAAAGTATAATATAAGAGATGAAATATGCATACCGCTATCGTAAACCTTTGCTTAGTTCACAACTGCTTTTTATTGTAAGGCGAGTGCCAAATATACGTGTAAAGCATGTTACGGCGATGGATTTTACAACCTTTTTTATGTGATCTGTGAATTACGTGCAGACTATGGACTAGACTGCGATCAATGGTTGTATTATATGATGCTGTCGACCACAACATTGTACGAATAGGGAAAAGATTGGTTGTATTAGATAAACGTTGCAATCGTTCTTTTCTTTAGTAGTACAAATTGACTAGAGATCCCGGAATCTCTTTACATTTTTTAGCTGTTTAAGGGTTTTTAATGTACAAAAATACTACATAAACTTATCTTTCCACTAAGAGATCGAAAAAGTTTGGAAGAGTTAATTATTAATGAAAAGAGGTAAGTGTTAGAAATCCTATCGTTTTATTATTATTTTTGTATGCAAATTAACTTTAGAATATTTAATAATATGATTATGGGATAAGGGATATATTTTGCTACCATACACATATATTTTTATATGTTTAGACTTATAGGAGGGACATATACTTATACAGAGCAAATTCCACCGTCACACCATTAGGAGTGTGTAGCTACCTTATGTTTCAGTAGAAAGTTATGGACGCGGTTTTGTGTGACCATTTAGTTCACAAAAATACCAACGCAACTTCAATCTACTTTATTTGTGACTCTAGTTCGACGTACCGACGTACGTAATTCTGTGTCTATGTAGGGCTGTAACCACTTACTTATTGTATGCTCATTTGCTACTGCATTTTCACAAATAATTTATAGAGTATACATTTGATAAATAATAAAAAATTGATACACTTTGGAAGCTAAACAATAGGAAGGCATTCCAAGTCTGCCGTAAAAGTTGCCTCGATAAAACTTGAAGGTTGAAGGGAACCGAAACAATCGCCTCTAAAAGCCATTGTTGTTGTTAATGAAAGAAAACCCGCAAGATGTCAACTTTGCGTACCCTTTTGTTGGATTCCCAGTTTGTGTTGCTCTGTTTAAGAAGTTTGATTATCCGCGAATAGGGGTAGGCTTCAAAATTGTGGACAACAAACAAACTAACAACAATTCCCATATTTCAATAAATATCGTCGATGAAGTAAACATGCATGCAGCCCTCTTGATGTCAAGTAGTCATACTATGAGATTTGTTAACACCATTTAGAACAAGTTGTCTCTGATGTAGATTACACGCGCTTTGCATGTATTGCAGAGTACCTTCAAATGCATATATAGATGTAAATAGGACTACAGAACATAGTAGCACTATATTGGTGTTATAAAAACATTTGTTCTGTAGACGGTTTGTTTCCAGCCTCGCAGTAATCTTTAGTGACAACTATGGGGCGGTATCGATTCTGATAAGAACCTATGCCATGGACTAAGATCAGAACTAAAGGCTTCTAAAATTGCTTAATCGTGTTATTGTCATAAAAAAATGTTAAATCAGCTGAAATCCATATCTGGAGAGCTCATCGAGTGGGCCGCATTCTTATTCTTTCTACATTAAAGCTAGTAACAATCGCTTTTTAATACGCAGACAACTTCAGTATATCAAATCAACTAAACATTTGGAACCCAGACCTCAAACTTAAAAAGTCGAGCCTTGCCTCCAACTTATCACTTACTCAATTCGTTTATATTTTACTTTTCTTTATTCAGTCTTTATTGTCAGAGACACGTCTAAAAGTCGTCGAGTCCTCAGGCAGTAATACAATCACTGGCAAGTGGCATCGATCTTGCTTTTCCGCAAAACCCCTGGGAGGCGGCGCTAACAAAGGCCTTTGCTACTGAGAATGAACGATCACACACACGACGATCTTTTAACATAGAGTAGCCTATTTCATTCTGAGAAACACTGTTATATGTTCAGTTAGGAGTCTATGCTTTCGGAGTATTTATTTAAAAAGTACCAATTGGATCTTTTGACTGATACAATGTTGTTCAACTGTTACATCGTTTATCCTTCATGTGGTTGGTCAGAAATGCTTTACTACCATTGCGTACTTGCTTAGAACGCTTTAAGGATACGGAGGAACTCGGCTGACTATGATGACGTCATTAAAATCAGAATCAGTCATAATCATAATAGATGACGTTAAGCCTAAAAAAGATTGTTTTTTTTTGTATTTTGCAAGCGTAACAAACGTGCTTGCATTTCAGCTGATGTTCATTTGTCCTTGATTATTGTCTCTTTAGTCTATGGAGATTTATGTGCAGAATGAAAGACTATTTAAGTCCTTTTGAATAATAAGGTTACATTTCAGAATAATAAGGTGGTCGCCCTTGCATGAAAGTGGACCTGGCAACTATTCTTCGCTATCGGAACAAGGAATTTCTTCTCGACAAATTATGAGGGTGGCCGTGGTCCGTCCTCTGTCGAATTAAAATTTTACCACTTGCTACATTTTATTGACACGAAAAATAAAATTTGTAGCAACTTTGCTCGCACATTTTTATACTAATTTTATGTGTTTTAATTAATACTAGCTGTGCCCGTTAACCCTGTGTGTTAACCGATTAAAAAAAACACTGTTACACACAATATTAAGTGAAGCCCATCACAATATAATCATGAAAACTGCATTCAAATCGGACCACCCATTTCTGAGATTAGCGTGCACAAACATACAGACACACAGAAGTACAGACAAACAAACAAAATGAAAAAACATTGTTTTGGGTTGTCTTGCGTATATATAGGCACCCCATTATGAATTTCTAAATATATTTGCCATGCAAAGACAGCTATCAGTTACAGTTTTATTATATGTATACATATAGATTGAAATTTAATAATGAATGTTTCAGTTGCTTTTTCGTCTAATGCACCGTGTAACATATATTATTTTAAACGAAGTATTCTGTTAAATTCATAATTACAATCATACGTCGACATTAAAGAGAAAAACGTAAATTAAAACGGAATCCCTCAGCGGACACTCTTTGTTGAAGTTGCTACTATGACTTTGTGGTTGACGAGTTTATTATTACTGTTTTAATAACTTTATTCATATGCGGAACGTTTCATATACCGTACATCTAATAAATTGTTCGTGTTGTACTGAATTAAGTGTTGACTAGAATGTAATGGAAGAACTTTTCATCGACAAAAAACCAACAAAGAAATTTTTACGAAAAGATATATTTTATGAAAAATAGTTATGTAGTAGTTGATGTAACAATCCCATACTTTCAATATTTGCACAAATTAAAAAATAGTACAACTTGCAAAAGGCATAGTCCCAAATGAAAAGTAATTTAATATCAGTAACGTTAAATAGATTATTATGAAGTCGGCGTTTTATATATTTTTTTAATATTGTCTCATAAGCAATGTCGTAAACTATGTATGTATATTTAATACCGAGTGTGAACTTCTAATCTATAAAACTTAAATGAATTAAGCCTTACATGCTATGATTTAAATGTTTGATTACGTAATGTAGTTAAGGCATATAAATAAACAGTGAACATACCTAAAATTATAGATATAAATA
>DWON01000235.1:0-38764 GCA_018251015.1 Phocides pigmalion okeechobee | reverse complement strand
GCGGGTTATGAGGGTGGCGGTGGTCCAGCCCGGGCGAGCTCTAACGGCTCTACCACCTTGTAAATTACTTATTATTTTTATTTATGTGTTGTTGTGGTCGACCAGGGCGACATAAACGTCACACAAAAAATAGGTAAATGCAATTTTTCTTAATATTCCTTTTCTTTGTCTTGTTTAGGATTTTTAATAGATGTGATTTTATGACAATTATGACAAAAGGCAGCTGGCGACGAGTGGTCACCGCATTTGGTACACTCCTACCTAAACCAGCTAATACGCTTTCCGGTATTGTACTATTTAATCATACTTAATAATAAAAACTATGGCTGTAACTCCAATCCTGTTTGATGGTAGCGATAAGATAAAATTATGTACACCTACTGTATGCCCTAAATCTGTTATACCATTTATACATACCAAATACAATCGTAATAATAGTTCGTTAAAGCTATTTGGTTATTTAGTTTTTAATTTAAAGATTTATAAAATCGATTACTAATTTACCGACTACCTAAGAAGAACAAAAAAATACAAAAACTACTATGAACTCTTATTTTTTCTAGAGCAGACGACCTAACTGGTATCCGACAAATGTTCCCCCGTGCCGTCATCACTTATGTCCCGAAAACTGGTCACAACGTTCACGCCGACGACCCCAAAACATTCCTCGAACTCGCCATTGCTTTCCTTAAAACAAATTAGAGCTAAATTAAAATCAAATGCCAACATTATTTTATAATTCATAGAGAATTAGAACACACTGAACAGATATTACAATATTTTTAATTAATATGATTAATTTTGTACGTTAAATGTTTCAGCTGATTATAATATTTTCCAAATTAAACTATAATTAAGTAAAATATTTTACGTCCATTTAGATAGAAAATATCGAAGTGAGTTAATGATTTAATATTTATATTGTCATAAGTTCTATTGCCAGAACGAAAGAATTATTTAACTGAAATGTGTTTGCTTACTATAATTATTTTTCTTTAAGAATATATTGACGCAAATTTGAAATACAATACTATTATATCAAATTAAAATGGTAAGTATTATATTAAAGTGTAGTTGGTAACCCTACTGCGGCGGTACCATTATTGATTCTTAGGCTAACCTAATAAGACTTCACGAGTTGCTTCCAGTTTTAGATTGAATTGATAGGATAGAAAGAAATAAAGAATTCTTTTTCCAGAATGTTTGGAAATATAACACATAGTTGTAATGTTTAACGAAGTAGTAAATGAAAACTAAGAAATAAAATTAAAAAAATGTTTTTTATTTCTTTACAATCTACGTTAATCTGCTACATATTATCTTGTCTCATTGACATTGACATAGATTTTGTCGAAATGAGTATAGCTCGTACAGTTTTGAAGGACTGACAAGCATGCTTCTTAAATTCATTTCGATGCGTTATTACTGCCATCAGGCCCTCTGATGTTGTAATTGTTGGAACCCAAGGACATCCAACCTTAAATTACAATTAATTCCTATACGAAGGGCTACGTGGATGCACTACACTTCTAAAGATGTTTGCCTCGCCTGTAATTATACATTTTTTCGATATAAAACTAAAGGTTACCTTTTAGCACGTTTCCTTTTAGCACATTCAAATTAACAAGTTAATAATAATTTTAGCGCTACTAAAAATATCTATGGTTTTTTATTTATAAAAACCTTTATTGTCTTACGAAATTGACTGTCATAACAATAAATATTAAATAGTATAACGTATCAACAAAACAAATCAATTTTAATGATTTATTAGCCGAGCTATAGTTAAATCTATGGGTTTAATAAAGAAATGAAAATACCAAATCTTAGGAGCGACTTACATAAAATTCTTTATATTAATGCGTCTGTATCCTTTATTAAGAGAACCGCTGTGGACTTGGCGTATAAAATCCATGGCCAAGGTGACATTAAGAAAGACTCTGTTGTAGTCCTCCACGGCTTACTCGGATCCAAGAAAAACTGGGAAAGTATGTGTAAGATGATAAACTCCGCTACGAAAAAATCAGTAATCGGCGTCGATGCTCGGAATCATGGAGAAAGTCCTCATACTGACAGCCATTCCTATATAGATCTCGCATCGGATATTGGCCAGCTCCTTAATAAATTAGGAGTTCTTAAATCAGTAATTCTTGGACACAGTATGGGTGGAAGAACGGGTATGGTGTTCGCTCTTGCAGAGGTAAAGTAGCAATAATCTGATAAAGTTGCTAAGTGCGTGTCGGGCCACACATAGTGAACGGTTCTGTTGTCAAAATTTAGTTATTAATTAAATCCCCTGTTGCTCATCTCGACCTAAAAAATTCATAACCTACCTTTTCCAAATTTTTAAGTTTTATTCCCACGAATATTAAAAAGATCGTAATATATCATTGAAAAACTGGAAACATAAAATTATAGGATTTCCTTTTTAATCGGTTTGTCTACAAAGTCCTCAAAAATAAAGAATCTGTCAGTACTATTTTGTAAAAATACAAAGCCTTTTTTATTCTATTTCCTTGTCTAAATGATTGCAGCCAGCGAAGGTAGCCAGTTTGATTGTAGTTGACGTATCCCCGGTATCCACGCCAGGTATTCTCAACAACTTCTTCCCGAGACTTCTAGACGTGATGAAGTCAGTAAACTTCAATGGAATTGATAATTTAAGCAAAGCGAGAGCTGTAGCTAAAGATAAACTCATTTCATCGGGGGTGATAGAGCACCCAGGGACCATGGGTTTTATTCTAATGAATGTCATTGTAAAACCTAACAAAACCAGTTTGCCAATATTGCAACATTTCCAAATGAAATGAAAGGAAAACAATACAAAGGTCCCTGTTTATTCATCGGTGGAGAACAGTCCAATTATATTCCGTAGGTATTATCAATAAACTATAGTTTATCAAAGTAGTAGAACTATATTCCGTAAGTATTATTAATTATTTATAAATTTGTAAGGTGGTATAATTATAGTACCAACGCTGCCTTCCTAATTCACAGTGAAGCAAATCTTGTATTTCTGTGTATGAAATTCGGTTTTCAGCTACACTTTTTAATTATTTTCATTTTTAAACTTAAATATATTTTATTTATTGCAGATCAGGAGACATCACGAAAATAAAAGAATATTTTCCACAGGCGGAACTAAAATACGTTGCAGGAGTCGGCCACAACGTCCATGCGGAAAATCCCACTTCTTTCCTCAAAATAGTGGCAAAGTTTTTGAGCTAATATTGTTTTGACTGTTGTTAACTAACCATTTATCTATTTTTGTTCTGGAATTAAAATATAAAACAACTTATAAATATTATTTTCCTAATTTCTCACATGTGTTAGTATTCTGTCTATCTGTAATTATCAATGCATGGAGAAAATCGTTTCAAATACCGTGGGCATCAAGTATCATATCTAAATTACACTTTAATTAATAAAGCATTTTTGTTATTTTAATAGAGACGCATTATTTTATTAGAGATGAATTATTCATAAATGAATATAGTATGAATTATTTTAAAACTAAAATACACGTCGCTCCCTCATGTTTTCTATCCAAAGCACTTCTTATTCATTGTTTCAAACATTTATTCTATTTATCCTGTAATGTCCCTTAAAATATGATCATAATAAATCGTACTAATAGTTAGTTATTGTTGAAAATTATTCCCACACCTTTTATCAGCGCCGTTTTGCGGTTTTGCGCACTAACATTAACATTGCACTCGGCCCTCTAAAGCCCTGTTCTCATTCTCATCTATTTACTATCCGCTCAGTCTGATTAAATATTTTTTAAGTAGGCTTACTACCAGTTGTCACGAGATAATTTGTTAAGTCAAAATACCCTTTATTCCACGTTTTGTTATTTAGTCATTGCCACCCGCGGACATTTGTATCAGCTCCATAAGAATCAAAACCATACGAAAATATGCTCACCTGGAACTAAATTAACATAAGTAGGGTTGCAACCTTGAAATAATTTTCAGTTTTGGAATAGTCGATAAAAATTAAATACTTTGAAAAAAACTCTATTTCCAATACTCGCCGACATACACAGATACACTTAAAGATAGATTTTAGTCATGAAGTCTGAATGTTAGCAGATGTTAGTGTGGTTTTACCCTAAATGAATCCAATATAAAATCCCCGTACGACTCCATACATTCATTCCACTTCACAGTCTCTGTGAAGTGAGTAGATTTATTATTTCTTATTTTCATTAACTAAAACAAATCATAATGGCCGACGTTACTCAAAGCCTGCTATTGCTGTTCGACCGCCCGGGAGAAACAATGATTACACCAAAAGGCGATGAAAATGCATTGTTTCTTTTAACCGAAGAATATCTGGTGAGTACGTTTCCCCAAATACAACCAGCAAGAAGATCGTAGAACTATTTCTTCCTTATATTAGCAATGTAACATAGTTCTGATTTAAAGGGTGCAATAAGATTCCGTTTTTGAAATATTTCATCTTAGTCCTTAAGAATTGTAAAACATCCGTGTACTGCTTCAGGTAAGAAAGAGGCTTATTCTGCTTTGTTTTTATGTTCAACGCGGATATAACGAGCATGCAAAGCACCTATTGTTAAATGGTTGCATGCACGTCAAATTTTCATCAGAACAGGTTTTTGTCTGAGATTGTTTATAGTGTCGAGGTTTCAGATTGTCTTTCCGCTTTTAAGTATACCCAGGAACCACACCTCTCTAACCGAAATCAGTACAAGTATTAATTTATGGCATCTTTAAAAGTTTTTCAAAAATGTCATTCAGCGTTTGTGATCATTTAATATTAAGTGAGCTGCTCGTTGGCAAGTTCTGAAATATAAAAAGAATATACGACTTAAAATTGATATCATCGCGGAGTTTATACATCATGTTATATAACGGCAATACGAAATATCGGCAATAAGCGTTAATCATCTGTACCCGTTATATAAAATAATTTAAAAAGAATACCTTTATAGTCGATACATCCTCTTAGGATATTAGCCCTTAGGGCTAACTTTACATACAAACGGATAATTAAAAAAATATTTCTAGTTCGTAATTTTAATTTTTATGTTTCTACTGCAATTAAGCATGCAGGTCACCTGATAATAAGTTGTCATTGCGCCTATAGAGATTTGTTACCAATCCAAGTTAAACATAAGTCTCGTCTGAGGTATTGCATAGTTATAGAATTGTACAGTTTGAGCGGTAAAATATCATAACGATGCCCATTTCTAGCGTAAATCAATTTCCGTCGAGTGACAATATGTGATCGTCGACTCACGTGAGGCGATTAGCTTAAACTTCGGGAGTGGCATCGCATTTGTGATCAACTTATGCCGGGACTTTTGTTTTATTTGGAGTGGTAACAAAAGACCATGTGGGGCATAGACCACTTTGCATAAGGTCGACTGCATACTCGTTTTCGGCCTAGGTTTCAATAAAAAAAGTCGATGACACTACTAAAGGAAAGGAGCGGAAAAATCTGTATTTTCCCCAAGTTGCACTTACTTTTATCATCGTGATTCACCACGAATGTTGTTACCCGTAAGGAGTAAATTTTAACGAGTTTCATTAATTTATCTGCTTACCATTAGCACCTTTTTTAGCATGCCGCTGTCATAAGATAGAAATAGGTGACGCCGCATCTTTATTACAAGTACCAATATGTAGGTAGGTTTGTTTTATAAAATAGATGATAAATATTAACAACAAGTCGGTACTTACCCACCTTTTCCTTGTAATTATTTATTTCCTTATACACACCTAAGTAAGTTAGTAAACATTTATTTCCTTATACATAAATAAATTTAAAGGTGGGAGAACAATATTTCGATCGGGGAAGTACTACCGCCGCCCTCATAATCCGCCGTAAAGCTTTGTTTGTATTTCGATTGGAGAGGTGTGGTTGCCGGCTTTCAACCGAGGCGACCATCTTAGTCCTCAGGAGTAGCAACGCATCTATGTTCGAGCTAAGATAAGATTTTGGTCGTGTTTGCGATTGTACATAGATGTCTAAGGGTTGCGACTATTTACCATCAGGTACCATTTAAAAATACCAAGTAAATTGTGGAAAAACAATAATAACAAACTCGGTAATTAACATCTTAGAGATTGAGCCTGATGCGAATTCCGGGCACAACACGGGACGTACCTTCATGATTAAAAGCGATTTGGTAGCTGGCCTATTCATTTATAATTGACATGGGGGTTTATCAGGATTTTTTGGGTATTTGGACCTCCTTAGCGTTAGTGAAAAAAGTTACGTAATATATGTACCTAACGTTTTTCATTTGTCACTTATATGTTTCCGTATATGTATAATTTAATGTCTCGGTAACTGTGACAGGCCTTTAGAAATTTGCCTTTTACTGCGTATCGTTTTAAAGTTGAGAAAAAACTGGCTAGTCAATGTTTGCATATATTTTTAAACCTTTAATCTTCCTCCCAGAATAAATCTATAGCGACACCCATGTACATTGATGAAACTCCCAGTTTGTTATTATTATTTGTTACTCAATAGATAACTTGATTAAGTAAAGAATGTCAAGGGTCCAGTTAACTACGTCATATTAGCGGGAGTGAGTTATATCATACGTTACGGAAATTACCTAAGCACGTTCCGCACGAAAATTATTTCAGTTTAACAAAAGTTTTAATACTTCTCATTCTGAATAAATACCCAAACCTAGTAATACAAGCATAAGACTGATGATTAATGTTTTTTACAGCCTAAAGATTATGAAAACATTGCCATTGAAATAAACAACCGTTTAGGTGAAAATGCCTCTAAAAAGATTCCGCTGCAGAACCTGGCTCAGAGGCCCAACTTCACGAAGGCCAATCAATTGCCTGTGGACTCCGAATTCTCCATCTTCCTGCCTGCTCATCAAGAAATGGCCGATGAAGTTATTAATGTTCTCATGAGTAAGACATAAACACAAAACGATATATAAATACCTTGTCTCACACTATAATCATTTATATGTTAGGACTGTAAAGATTCCGTTATTGTACTATGCAAGAATTAGTTAATTTTACGTAGGTATTTGCATATGAAAACGAATCTTGCAAACCGTTGTCAGTTGTCAGCAACAAAAGTCTTGTCTTAAAGTTGTTGTTTGTTTATTTAAAATTTTACAAATATTATAAGGTGAAAATTTTGACAACTGGACGCATGTTATCCTTTAACTCCTTAACAACATAGCGGAGAGCTGTGACGCTTGGGAGAGAGGTAATTTGTTACTTGAATTTACGTAAAGTAATATGTTGCATCGTAAAAGACTTCAGTCAGGATGTAGTTGTCCTTGGACTGCAGAGACTACTTAATATATACATGCTTGCTTGATACTCTTTTCACATAAAAAAGGGAAATATTATTCTAGGTGTACCTGAAAACGATCTACAGCAGTTCTTGTCTACGTGTGTGTTCTCGAGAGTGAACCTCAACCCACAACTTTTTAATTACTGTTACTCCGTTGCATTGATGCACAGGTGCGTACTATAATATGTACAGTTTAAAACCAGATAACATAATATAGTATGTATATTCATAGATTAATATCATCAAAATTTATTAAAAAAAGTGTACGGTGTGTGTCAGTAAAGTGACACTAAAATATCGATAGGTGGGCTAAATTCTTCGGCTTCCGTTTTAGTTACGTCTCCGCCTTCGTGGAACGGTGGAACATCAGTCAAGTTTCTAGTCAGAGTCCGTGCCGCCCGCTGAACAGTGAGATCGGCAGAGAGTCGCGCTGGTCATCGATGTTTTCCCGTTGTATCATTATATTAATTGAATATATATATATATATATAGCGTTGTTACGTGAAATGATCGATATAGAGTCGCGCGACCCCACTCCGGGGGATATTCGAGCCCCTTGAGGAAAAGCCCTAGTAAAAAGGGAACCTTCGAGACCCGAATAATCCCTAATCGTGTCCTTCCCCGCGAGATCTGAATATACCGCTGATTAACAGTAGTAGCTTAGGTGTAAGATGTCCCCAAATTCGTTCGTTCAGGTTTGTAGTCGCTTGGAGCATGATATGACCAAGGTACTTAGTTCTGCGTATACCTGAATAAAAAAATCTGATCATTTTGCATTGTATATGGAACACCTATTTTTTTTTAAACTAAATAAATTCACTTACCAAATTATATTCAAAATCTTTTTTTGTAATACATATTGACTCGTTACGCTTACAAGTATGTAAACATATAAATACGGACGAGGAAAATCGAATAACTGAAAATAACTGAACAATTTTCCTGTGGGCGTAATAATTACAATTAATTAATGATTGTCTTGTAAGTGTAACTTTGTACACGGTAATACGTAATATAGGTATTGTTTTGTTTTTGAGATAAGAAAGGATTTCTTAAGATTCAATAAAGTGATTATTAAACATGTTATTATATTATTTTAGACGTGACACACGCAACGTGCCCCTTAACAACTTCGCTGAAACGTTTCCATCTAAATTTGTGGACTCCAAAGTGTTTGCTCAAGCTCGGGAGTCTGCAGCTGTAGCAGCGCAAGGAGCTCCGGTAATTATACTATTTTATTGTACAGTAAAACATAGTCATGTGCTTAGTATAGATCGTAAATGACGACAAACTTAATTAACAGTTGAGTAAAGGTGCGGTCGAGAGTAGAATGGGTCACCGTTAGTAGCTAAAACTCTTTAAAGTCTTACACTTTAAGTAGTCGCTCCCAGTTACTATCGATACAGTCGTTAAGACTTGTTTGTGGCCCTATAGGCGGCCTAAAATCCATCCTACAAACTGGTTAACCCCATAGCTGTATCTAAATAAGACCGCATTGGAACAACGTGGTAAACTACGTCCTAGGTCTTACTCGTAAGCTATAAAATGGCTGCCTTATGATGAAAACAACAAACGAGTACGAGTACGAGTAGGTACATATAAACTTTATTTTTCCCAGCGCATACCCATTATAATCCCACGGGATTACACTGCGACGGACTTGGACATCGAACACCGACTGGCTTACTGGCGCGAGGATCTCGGCATCAACCTACACCATTGGCACTGGCATCTTGTGTACCCATTCTCCTCCACCATCAGGGCTATCGTCGACAAAGATCGTAGAGGCGAGCTCTTCTTTTACATGCACCAACAAGTTATGGCACGGTATGTAAAAAACTTATTTTTAAAGGTGGTAGAACTATAGCGTGTAACTGAACTATATAAGTGTATCATCATAGCTTTAACATCCGTCGTGAAATATTTATGGCGTTTTAGTTGGAGTAGTGTAGTTTTCGAGTAAATTTACAAGCGAGGAGGTCATCACGGTACTCAGCAATTTTTCGTAATAAAATAGTTAATTCTCGGAAACCTTACTATAACGTTCAGTAAATCGTGGTGAATCCACTGAGATGTTACGTTTGTTTGTTTGTTTTCTTTTTATTTTAAGATCAGCAAACAATCTTGCAAGCCATGTGATGTTAAATAGTATCTGCAGTCCATGGATAAATACCTAGGTACATCCAACAACTCAAACAGGATTGACGTTAAGCTTGAAGTCGTAAGTAAACCTTGCTACTCTTGAAGACTAAGCTGGTCAAGCATCACATCTTTCCAAATGAAACATAATAATTACTTTACTGATTACATTAAGACAAGTGTAACACATGCCCGGCTGAGCTGTAGTCAAAACACAGAATAAACAACTGCTCTATTATTAGTCATAGATTATGTATGGGAAGGTATAAACAAATTTAAAAATCAGGTACAACTGCGAGCGCCTCAACAATGCGCTGGCTAGAGTGAAGAAGTTCAGCAACTTCAGGGAGCCTGTCGCTGAGGCGTATTTCCCAAAGCTGGACAGTCTGACATCGGCTCGCGGCTGGCCCCCACGACAGGCCAACATGCGCTGGAACGATCTCAACCGCCCCGTAGACGGTCTTGTCATCACGATCGAACAGATGGAAAAGTGGAAACGCATTGTCGAAGAAGTAATCGCTACTGGAATAGTTCAGAAGGTAGGTTAATATATGTGCATATGTTTGGTTGTTTCGTCCCAATTTCTCTTTACCTAATGCCTAGTAGGCCTGCTCCGTATATAGTGGTTAAATAGTAATAATCACCGCCCTCATAATTCACCGTTAAGCAATTTGACAACTGAGGCTACCAATTGAATCCTCACTACCTTACACTTAACTTCTATTATGTCCGTGATTAGACGTAAGTGTCAATAAATAATGTTAGTAATTTCACGCCAGATGGCTTGCATGTTTGTTTGCTACCTTCTCTAATATAAGAAAGAAAAGTGTCAGTTTTAAATTTATTTCGTTCTTACCCATCCAATAGCAACTTGTTACAAAATTAATTATAGAATTAAAATATATCCAGTAGGTTCTTATAGAGTAAAAGTATTCTCATTATAAGAAAAACACATTACAGTCGATGGTTAACAATATTTAAATTATAGGCCGACGGCACCACCCAGCCATTGGATATCGACACGCTGGGCAATATTATCGAGTCCAGCATTCTTTCACCCAACCGCGAGTTTTACGGGAGCCTGCATAACTTTGGACACAGCTTTGCGGGCTACATGCATGACCCCAGCCATCGTTATCTTGTAAGTAAACTTTCTATCTTTAAAAGACGAGGTGCAGATGGACGTTAGGCAAGTCCTATTTACCGCAAGCCATCTCAGGGTTCTTAATCCTGCGGAATCTCAAGATTGGCGTCCTCTAGGCTTAAAGGTTAGGATGCCTATCTACTCCCTCTTAAAAAAATAATGGTCCGCCCATTAAAATCGGGAAACCGATGGGATAGAAAGATCTCTGAATGGCTTCCAATCTAGGCACAAGGAGCTAAGGGCGTCCCCCAACCGACCACCTGATAAGGATAGCGGGTTGCCGCTGGATGGAGAGCGCACAGAACCGGTTTGAGTGGCGATATCTAGGAGAGGAATATGTTCAGTAGTCGACGTATAAAGGCTGATGGATGGATGGACATTAGGAAAAAAAACAAAGATTTAATAAGATCGATTAGAAGTTAATTTGTCAACCCCCTTTTTTGGGAACGGACTGGGGAATCAAATTTATATTGATTATAGAGAATACTACGCTGCCTTGAAGGTATACAAATTCAAGCTTATATGTAAACTATGTGAATGAAATTACAAATAATCACTTTCTATTCAGTGTATTCACATAACTTATTGAAAATGACATGGTGTAAATCTTGGTATAATATCAGGATGAAGACTTTTGGAAATATTACCATTCAGGGTTTACTAGATAAAGGAGGATATAATAAAAATATTTATACAAATCTTATTTCAGTTAAAATTTTTGTGCAACAGGAATCTTTTGCCGTTATGGCGGATGAAGCTACCAACATGCGTGACCCGATATTCTACCGCTGGCACGCCTTTGTGGACGACTTGTTTCATCGGCACAAGGAGTCCCCACACGTTCGTCCGTACACGCTCTCTGAGGTATATCTTTATGAATAAAAACTTGAATTTCTTAATAGTTTGTACAGATAGCTTAGATTTTTTGCCAACGTAGTATTCGAACTCGAACTTCTTTTATCACACTAAATATGTCTCCAAACATCAGAGTGAATCACAGCAACGCGCGGCATGGTATAGCTCGTAACTTATTTTCCTTCTTCCCACATTCGTATTTTTGATAGACAATGGTAATATATAATGCCACAAAATTGTAAGTTTTACACATAATAAGTTAGTTAATAATAGTAAGTTTTTTTAAGTACATGGACTTTTATTGTGGCTGTATCATCCTTTGTTACTTAATTTTCATAAATCAATATTACTTTGCCAAAACTCTTCATTAAAGCTTAAAAATAGGATTTTCCATTTACAAATGCAATGTTCCGGTTATTACAGACAGCAATGCTAAACCTTAACACGATCCTTGCAGCTGGAGAACCCCGGCGTGAGGGTCATGTCAGCGTCAATTGTGGGCGCCTCAGGCAACACGAACATGTTAAACACGTTCTGGATGCAGAGTGACATCGACATGTCGCGTGGTCTCGACTTTTCTAACCGAGGACCTGTGTACGTGCGCTTCACTCATCTCAACCACCGCCCATTCCGTTACGAGTAAGTATACTTGGGAATATTTACATGAGAGATTCACCGCAATTCTTTATTCTTTTTAACACGATACATAATAGGGCATATGCATGCTAGAAAATAAAACTACGGTATCATCAAAAATTACGTAAAGGAATCTCTGTCAGTTTAGGTTATGGTGGATTTTGGCGGTCGCTTTGTACCTGTGCAGATAGCTTTTACACTTCCGACCTTACATGTTGGTACCTAAAACGCATAGACAGACTTTTAAACTTAGCCACGTTACGTCACAATTCTTTTGCCCTTAGTGAAACCATAACGACATGTCATTGTTCACACCACTATTCTGCAAAAATCACTAGTTCGGTAATTAGACTAATAGCAGACCTAATCGCACTTCACAATATGTCACTTATGTGAGTCATAAGCAGTTAGGCAATTATAACATTTGATTAAGTTAAAAAAAATTGTGTTGTTCGTGATTTTATCCCAAAGACTATTTCTGTCTTATAACAATAATCCAACCTTACTACGTTATGGTTCGAAAGGTGTTATAAAGGAAAGATATAAAAGACGATCTACAGTTTCAAATAAGTCCACAAAACACACAATTAGCTACTATATACTGTATTTTCTATGCACACAATACAGTTGACAACCACTGCACATGAACGGTAGCATAGAAAATACAGCATATAGTAGCTAAAGAGCAATGATAATTTACTATCAGACAAAGTGTATGCACGATTTCTACGCTATAAGATAGCCTAAGAATGAAATACGCTTGCAGAATCCAAGTGAACAACACGAGTGACGCGCGACGCACAACTGTGCGCATTTTCATCGCGCCCAAATTTGACGAGCGCAATCTGCCATGGATACTGTCCGATCAGCGCAAGATGTTCGTAGAGATGGACCGCTTCGTCACACCACGTAAGTTTATTGCCACTTTACTATACTATGCCATATTATTTTGTTATCAAAAATATCCATGTGTCAATTAGACAGAGAAGTAGGAAAATATCGCACGTCGCCCTATTTTTCTTTGAAGTTTAACTAACGATTAACTTGTTGTGTATTGTGTATGTCCGTACTTCGCGATATATACGTAGTTTTTTTTAGTACTAGTAACTATTATTCGTGTAATTACTGAAATTAATGTTTAAATTTCACAATATTACTAATTTACAATAATAACTTATACATATTTAGATCTTATTGTTCTAGAGCAAAAATTATTTGTTGATATTTTTGAATAAATGTAACAAGGTTATTCATGATAGCGGTTTGACACGATAGGCATCGCGTTAAAGAAATTTCCTCAAAAAAACAGTTAGGTCACAGCGTCTTGCAAAGTTACAGTGCATAGATTAATATACAGTAGAACCTCGATAAGTTAATGTCCACGGAAAACACAAAATATTTTAAGTTGTAGAGGTTTTAAGTTATCAAGGATCTAGAGAGTTGGGATTCGTTTATATAAGACTATATTATAATTTGTTTTTATATGCGATAGTGAATGCGGGCCAGAACACAATAACTCGCATGTCGACGGAATCGGAGCTGACGATCCCTTTCGAGCAGACATTCCGGGACTTGCGCGCGGAGGGCAACGCGCGGCCCTCTGAAGCCTTCAACTTCTGCGGCTGCGGCTGGCCGCAGCACATGCTCGTGCCGCGTGGCACAGAGGCCGGCATTGCATATCAACTTTTTGTCATGCTCTCCAATTACGAGCAGGATAAGGTGAGATATTTCACTCCTTTTTTATGAAATTGAAGAAGCATACAGTTCACATAATGATATCTACACTGTTGCCCGTGGACATTTGCAACCAACGCCATGTAAGTAGGCATATTATGGTTCCAACTGTAAATAATCACAGATGTATTGCTGCTCCTCTAAAGTAATATCATAAATAAATTAGTCGGAAATCATATCTTTCCACCCAAATACAAAAACTGCGTTACGCCAGAAATGGATGTGGCCTACCTGGTCGGTAAATGTTACGACGTTTGTACGGAATGACTATTGTAATCACTACAGAAATACCAATAAGTCATTATAACCTTCCAATAATTCTGTCAATTTGCAGATTGAGCAGGTTAATACAGAAAAGCAGACTTGCGCGGAAGCATCCAGTTTCTGTGGTCTCAGAGACAAACTGTACCCGGACAAGCGTCCCATGGGCTTCCCTTTCGATCGCCCCTCAAGCACCGCAGCAAGCATCGAAGACTTCATCCTACCTAACATGGCACTCACTGACATTACCATCAAACTCCAGAACGTAACTGAAATGAACCCTAGAAACATGGCAAACTAAACATTGTATTAATCCTTTTATCCAGTAATATCATATATTAATATAAAATGTAAATATGAAAGGCTAATGATAGACTAAGTCTTATGAATAAGTTATGTTTTGTACATAGTTATTAGTTATAAAACTAGATAAGTGACAAATTTCCATTAATGAATATATATTTTTGCAAATTTAATTTTGTATTTTTTTTATAATTACCTATATTTAAAAGTAACGAACTTCATTGTTTTTATGACCATAATAGTGGTTTTATCTAAAAAAAAATAGATTTATCCTAATTAAAAATACGACTATAGCGTATTGTTAGTGAAGTAAGTTCGCTGGGTATAATTGTGAAATTACAAGTAGAACAATTGCTTCAAGAGATGATTGAATACAAACTACGCTATGGAATTATATCAAAGTGTTTCCCAGAAAAGTAGAAAGTAATCTGATGACAAATGGTCTCTGTAGCCCATGAACCCATAAGCCCACGTCCTATCTTACACAAGACTTAAAGTCCTGCCTGACGTCAGAATAGATGAACTACTACACCTACCTACCTCGCTTGTAAGTGCAGCCGGCAACCTCACCTCTCCAATTGAAATACAACACTCGCTTGACCTGGAATTATAAGAACGGCAGTGGTACCTCCCTGGTCGAACTTTTGTTCTACCGCCTAACAAACAAACAAAGAAGCCACTGCGACCAATTATGCACATCACTCGCTAACTTCACACTCATATTCAGTCATTGGATTAGCTTGTGGGACTTCTAGTACGCCGGTGTTAAGTGTGTGGCTGCGTCAACGAGAGATAATATATTAGTGTTCCCTAACCATAAGAGGAATGACTCCTATCCGTTGTTATCAATTAATTAATGGGATGTTTTACGCAAAGCCAAAGTCGATAACATACACTGTTTTAAAACATTATATTTAATTGGTATAAATAATTTTAAAATTTATAGTTAAAAGTATCTGTATAAGGGTAGGCCCTTCTCAAATTGTCTTGTTTTTTTAACATTTATAACAATAGTTTTCGTTATCCTGGCAATAGCATATACAAAAACTTAGCATATTAACATAATATTTATTTTAATTTTTAATTCTTGCGAGAAATTTTGGATACCTCGGTTTTTAGTAGCGCTAACTAGCAATAGGTAAAAAGTGCTGCAAAAACTCCCATTGATTCCACATACAAAAGCGAGATATATGTATATGACATATGGCATACATATGTTTCAAAATTTAAGTGTTATGTGACGTTAATGTTATGGCATTATTTATAAAGTTAAGCCATTGTAAGACAAAATTGGACTTTTGCCTTTGATATATGCGCAATGAATGTAGAGTTTGTTCGAGCAGTTACCTATTATAAGACCCTGTTTCTTACACACGGTCAATATACTAAAAAAAAAAATGATCCGTGCATTATGTAGGACGAGGGCACGACGTCCCGACTTCCCAGATGTTAATCAAAGGTCAAAATGTCATAACTAGAAGTTGTCTTTATCAATTTGTCACGAACGTCACTGTCACTCTCGTCAAAAACATAACCTATAATTCCTTTTAGACATTAAAAACAAAATGTTACTCAATAAACTAAATCCGAAACCAATTTTTAAACATTATCCGCTCTTATCAAATGTAATTTGTAAAAAATACTCTTCCGAAACTGTGAATTCAGAGACAGTAGACCTTGCATACGCTTCATACGAGAGCACTTCCGATGCTGAAAACTCTTCTCAACCACCACTAGTTATTTTACATGGTTTACTAGGTTCAAAAAATAACTGGAATAGTATGAGCAAAGCCATTCATAGGACGACCGGGAGAAAAGTGATTAGTATAGATGCTAGAAATCACGGCGACAGCAGACATTCAACACAGCATACTTACTTACATATGGCTCATGATGTTATGAAGTTGTTAAAAAAATTAGAATTATCCAAAGTGTCACTCCTCGGTCACAGTATGGGCGGTCGCACTGCAATGGTGTTGTCACTGCTCTGTGTAAGTTGTACGTAGTTCCCTAAATTCACTGCATTTATTTAGATACCTACAACATTCTCTTATTGTAGTTCACTCAAGACCTTTATGCACATTTTTCTCAAATAATTTCAGTGCCCTTACAACTACATTCTGGTCAAAAATGTGTTGAAAGGCAATCTATGAGTTATCTTAACTTAGCTCTGAATATAACTGCATGTAATGCTTATACTAATGTAGGAAATCATATTTCAGGTAGATAATAGATTAACATGATTAGATTAGATACACATACAGCTAATACAGGCTGTATATACATCATGCTAGTATAAATTTGCAATCTCAATAACAAAATCGCAAAAATATAATCAATAGTTTACCTTATTTTTAGTTATTTATATTCCATGTAATTAATTACTCTTCAAAAAAACCTTAACTTAACTCAACCCTATGATGACTTCTATATTGAGAATGAAAAATAATAATTTTATATTTCAGTCTGACTTAGTATCCAGTTTAATTGTGGTTGACATTTCTCCAGTTAAGACTAGTCCTCAAATATTCTCAATGATTAACCTGTTTGATGCCATGACGGCAGTATCTATCAGGGCTGGTATAGCAATGTCTAAGGCAAGAAAACTAGCTGATGATCAGCTTAAAGCAGTAATTCCAGATCTCAACCTTAGAAACTTCTTGATAACCAACTTGGTTCAAACAAACACCGGAACATATACCTGGAGGGTTAATATACCAGTCTTAAAGGAAAACTTTCAAACTCACATATCTTGTTTCCCATCAAACCTGAAAGGACTTCAGTATTGTGGTCCAACTTTGTTTATAGGAGGATCACTGTCAGATTATATTGGGTGAGATTACAGATTTTATTGTCCTGTTTATAATTTTACATATTTTCAAATACCTAATAAAAATCTAAGACTATATGTTTCTATTATGTACAAATCTGCATTTGGCAGTCATGGTAGACTATGATCTAATGAGAGCTTTTTTTGCGAGGGCATGTGGCCCAAAGCAAATTTTATAATTCTGAAAAATTGCCATAAAACCGAAAAAAAATTAAAGAATTTCAAACATAAAAAATGACTATTCAGGTAACCTTTGCAATACTTATGCAAATACAACTTTTGAGAATTAGCATGCCCCCAAAACTGAAGTGACGAAATAAGGCTTGGACCTGACCATTCTTATTCTAAGATAAGACCCATCTCTAGCAGTGGGGCATTAAAGGGCTGATAACGATGATTGAATATGGTGCTTTTAAAGATGATAATTAAACTTCCCACTTATAGTTTAAGATATTGGTATATAAAAAAATTTATATAGTAACCAGATGTGTATGTTTTCAGCAAAAATGACCTATCAGAGATTCAAGAATACTTTCCCTTGGCTGATCTGACGTTTGTTGAAGGTGCAGGCCATTGGGTACATAGCCAAAAGCCAGAAAAGTTCCTCGAGATAGTATGCAAATTTTTAACAGAGAAATGAGGCAGCTTAGTAGAAAATTTCAAGTGATAAAATGATTCTCATTTTTGAATATGTGATTTTAGTACAATTTATAGTACATGACATATTAGAAAATATTAATGTAAATAAATTTTATAGCTATATACTTAGTCAATATAAATATTAAAATATTACCATATAAGTGTATTTTCAATCATAACTTTCAAGTTATAGCAGAAAAATCATTGTTTATGGGTAAGAAAATATGTACCATACAAAACTATTGTATATTTAAATTCTAGATTACATACATCCATACTCATGTAATACTGTCAAAGTTTAAATCAGCGCATTGCATCCAAGTAGCCATGTTACAAAATACATAGTTCAGGAAAGGGTTCCATAGTCACATTAAGGTTATCGAAAATATCTCGTATCTTAGCTGTATAAAATATCTTATGAATTTAAAGGAATTAATTGTCAACAACGGAGACGGAGACGTTTTTGTGGCGTCGCCCATAATTAACACTTTCCTTGCGGCGCACAACACTGGCGTATTACAAGGCACACCACGCATGGGCCTGTTCACACCTCTGTTGTACGTACAAATCTGTATAGATTACGGGCAAACAAAAACGGTATATTTACGTCGGCGCTACAGGAATTGGGGCAGACATTACGTCTTTGTATTTGTAGATGATACACAGATGCTAAGAAATATAATGTTTCAGTGAATTGTCGGCGCATCTTCATTACAATCACAGGTAAGGTAAGGAGGTGGCACAGATCCAATAAGTGCCACCTGCAACGCTGACCCGAGCGAATATATAAGCACCGCAGTCGAAGTGTTAAGTGTGCCAATGCCAATAATATAGGTACGCAAACATTTCTTTTCTCAATCTTTATGAAATACACCGTAGACATACATTCTAAAAATTCACATCGAAATTATGATAATGCGATAATCTGCGCTACAACCCACACGTACTTACCAAATACATATGTTGATCTCACTGCTTCTCACGGCTCTCGGTCCTTGCTACTGGAACAAGATATGGCCTCATAGCATAGATGGAATAAAACATAGATACCTAATGAACTACCATCCCTAGGATTCTTTAACGAAATAGAAGTCTGTAAAAGCACACAGTAAAAGTACACATAAATCTAGATTTGTCATTAGGACGCTACAAGAAAGCACATCATGACCGACTCAAATATATACTGATAAACTTAAAAAATAAGTAACTGTTTTTCTATAGCAGTTTATTTATTTACTGTATTCGTGCTTCTAAATGTCTTATTAATAAGTTAGATGTGTATCGCAAATCTATAATATTATTTCTGTACATTTGATTTTATATGCAGTTTTATAACTAATATTAGTAGGTTATATGGATGTGCTTAGATTTGAAAAACTGCTCTCCTATTCCATAGTAGGTACTTGAGACAGTTGATTCATATTGATACACAGTAAGATAATGTTTATAAATTTGACGTTTACCACAAATTTTATCATGGCTACTATTATACTGGATGTGGTTTGCGTTATAAAATAGGCATGGTTTGTTAAAATATTTATTGGAAAATAATAACCGGAAGATTTTTTTGGGTAGCAACATGAATGAAATAATTCAAAGTTTTTAGTAAATCTATCATCACGCCTGAATCAAGTTAATGCGGCTAGACAAAAATTTATGGTTATAAAACATGAGACAAAACCCTATGTTTCTTGCCGGATCTTTTCAGTTGAGGTCGCATTCCGAGCCGGCAGTAGGTGAGAGTATAAAATATATATAAAAATATATTAAATAGTTATATATGACAATTTGTGTCTAGGTAGCCCTGTATATATTTATGACAAAATATATTTGATTTTATTCTCTCGAAGTTAATTAAAAAATAGCGAAGCTTTAGCTACACTGCATAGACATGGATCAGATATACTGTTTATCTTTAATTCTAATTTCACCAAGCTTTTCGGCATTCTCGCTAAGATTTAAGTGTAATATTACAAGTGGATGACATCTATAAACATCCACTTAAAAACCAAAACTAAAATCCATATCATTAATAGTACTAAAATTATCTTTAGAATTCTGTTTTTTTTAAGTATCAACCTACAAGCTGTACCTATCAATTTAAATCGTGGAAAAGTAACGTAGTGGTAAGGTCTGCATTTAACTCGGAAATTTTATCATTAACATTTATATCACCTCTTTTGCGGTAGTAGATACCACGAAACTGTTGCACCCGGTCCGTAAAGGAAAACATATAAAGGCGCCGCGCCAAAGTCATTAAATCAATCCACTTCACAGTCTCTGTGGAGCGAGGAATTTAAAATTATAAGTTTTAAAATTGTACGTACATTGAAATAATTTTAAAATGGCCGACGTTAATAAAAGTCTGGAATTGCTCTTCGACCGCCCAGGAGAGACCATGCTAAATCCGAAGGGTGAAGAAAAAGCTGTGTTTCTTATGTCTGAAGAACTTTTGGTAAGTACATTGTACTAATATTCCAAAGTGTATTGCCTATTCTTGTATACTTGTATTTATATGTTCAATGTAGAATACATTTATCTTAGAAATGAAGTACCTGTATAACATTTAAAAATTAATTGTCGGGCGACAGTCTTTGTTCGGATTCCAGTCAATTTTCGGGATGCATTAAGAAATTACTGAAAAATGGAAAAAAATAAACTGGTGAATTTGTAAGGAAATTTCCACTTCGGATTATTTTCAATAGATAGCGTCCGTTAAAATCAATTTAAAACCGCTTTAAGTTCACCGTGTTGTCTAGTAAAAATTAGTCAGTTAACAAACTCTAATATATATATTTTTATAATTGATTTCAATTAGAATATTATTCTCATTATTGTGACTGACAACTTATCTGTTAACTGATATTGCTTGGATATGCAAATTTAATTTTACAATGTAAGAAAAAAATTACAATATAGCGTGCAAAAAAACTAAATTTATGGATAAGTGTAGAAATAAAATTAACGATCATCGATTCGTAATTTTGTAATACAGATTGAACCAATAATTATATAGTTTTATTAAAAAAATAAAAGTTCATTGTTATTTACAAGGGCATAATAACGATGCGATATTAAGACGATGAGAGAACCATCAGGATGGGAGGACACACACCGAGATTTAGTACCTAGACCTTTGAAAGGGTACAAGTACCACGAAACAATAGTAGACGACTTGCAGTACATGTTCATTTATTTTTTTAACTATACCTACGTAACGCGACGATGTTAACAAACGCTTACGAAAACATATTTTCAGCCGAAAGACTATGAAAATATTGGCCTTGAAATAAACAACCGTTATGGTGAAGATGCCGCCCAAACCATTCCACTGCAAAACTTAAAAAGGAAACCAAGTTTCCCAAAGGCAAGCCAAATGCCGGTAGACTCTGAATTTTCTAACTTCCTGCCTTGGCACAGAGAAATGGCTGACGAAGTTCTTGGTGTCCTCATGGGTAAGACATTCATTTTTTGTTGAAATCCTTACTATTATACAAAAGCGAAATATTGTCCGTTAATTATTTTTTTCTACAAGTTACTTTTATACATTATTAACGAGCTATATGTTGTAATAAGTGTGCAAGCGACCAATAACTAAATAACTAGTTAAGATAACGGCGTTTTTGTAATTATTTCTAAATTACGTATTACTATAGAATTTATATCAGGTGCTTAGTGAGCAAAGATGCGAGTTAAAATAAAGTCGTAATCAGGCAACCTTATGCACCTAAAACACGTGTATATCTGCTGCAGCAATATAATATAACATACAAAAATTTATAGACTATCATATATAGACTAAACCGAATCATTATTTCGCTAGTTAAAAAATATATTTTGCTTCTTTAACACGCGGGTAAATCTTCGTAGACAATTTGAGGAGCCAGGAAATCTATTGGACATCTGTTTTTGCAAGTTACCGATACAAGAGAAGTATATCAGCTCAATCATTATTGGAATCAAAAATTTATACAAAACATTTTAACTGTTCATTTATAAACTAAAACAAGAGAAGCATTCAATGTTGTGAATTTTTAACGATTTTAAATACTTTTGTTATGTTTTTAATTACGGTTAATCCCAACTTAAAGATAATATATTATTCGAGATCTCAAAATGGAATACAGACAGAGAAAATCATTTACAAAGATTCAAAAATGTTCACTGGTTATAAAACTTTATTTCAGCGCTAATAAACACACGAAGCTATTAATAATTTAGTAGTACTAATTTTATTTACTTATAACAAATAACAATATAATAAAAATATTTTAGGTGTCCCTGAAAATGAGTTACAACAGTTTCTGACGACGTGTGTATACACGCGTTCGAACCTGAACCCACAACTTTTCAATTACTGTTTCTCCGTTGCATTGATGCACAGGTGCGTAACTTTTACCCATAAAGTGAATTCGAATAATATAAAAATATCGTTTAATATGCTATATGATTTAACCTAAGAACTGCAAAATAAAAATGACTGGTTAAGGCTCAATTTACATTGCCATGGAATGGAATGGAATGGAAGCCTCAATTTCGCTTCATTGCACAGAAAGGCGCGAGAATTCGCGAGACTTCGCGAGAATGCTCGAGGATTCTCGCGTTTGAGCCTCGAGAGACGTTCAGTTGTTAGTCTAGAACGACTGCCCCTTCCAATTGCTTCGGGAATTCTCGCGAATGCCCGAGGATTCTCCGGAAGACGCGCTACCTTTTTTGGCGCATATTTAGGTTGTACGTTCCACTTGACATAAAGTTCATTATGCTATGCAGAATTCGTTTGCAAAAGTTAGCTTCAATTAAGTTCAATCAAGCTTAAAATTCTAATGCAGGGCTATAAGCGTAGAAACCTTAATTAACTGTTCTTTATCACCCTATCACTTTCTTTTAGATCATGGTAGTGTCAATGGTACTTTTAAATAAACTACGTATATCGTTAAATAATTTTATTTAATATTTCAATTGTAGTTGTGAAGCTCTTCCTTTGAACGTGCAACATATTTTTGATTGAGTTCTTATACAAGAAGAACATAAAACCCGATTAGAATATTAATAAAAAGAAAAGGTACGCAGTACCTACCATAAGTACCTTCACCAAAATAAGGCTTACCACACGGACTCTTGTAATGTTCCATATTAGAAAGCACACAAATGTAGTTATTAAGACATAATTAGCAATTATTACAGTAATTTTAATTTAAACATAACATTTATGTCTACCCTCCTCTAGATTATGAATAATTCAATGTTAACTATGACCCAAAGAACTTTGACAAAAAAATTAATATCACAAATCTGTTAAATAATATAAATCTTCGTCTTTTTCACTCAAATATACCACATTATTAAATTAGATCACGTTTGATCGACGCTGCCAGTGATAAGAGGGCTGGTTCATATCTCGGGCAGCGAATTGCGATTGTTATCTAGCGCGGGAATGCAGCTAGTGTTCTTGGAACCATACCGCATGGGCAGGGGCTCCCTTTAGATTGTTTAGGTTAGGTTTTTATTGTAATTAGTTCTAAGATTTTCATCACTTTAAATTAGTATTTAATTTATTGTATTAGAACAAAACCTTTATTTTATAGCAATGATAGTAAAAAGATGCATAAACTACATTTGTGTGTATAATTTTGTGCAACGCCATTGAAATTCTTTCGTTATATAAGTTCCTATACATTCAAATATTTTAGATAAAACGTTTGATTAAATGACACAATAAATGACAGTTAATTATTTATAGTGTAATGAAATATGTATAATTATAACTACAAAGTAGGAGTTAATGATCACATAGAGCAGCAAACTTATATAAATAATGCACTATAAGAAATCTAACTTTGTTGATTGGTTTAGCATTCTCAAAATTCCAGCCTAACATAATTTACGTCACATTATTTATCAGTCTTCATATTTTAGACTGCATTTGCTACACTACAATACATATTGAATCAAATTTTAACTTACTATATTATGCAATAATTAAACTTTTTTTACAAATATAACATAAAATTTGTCTAATAGCATTATTACATTTTTACAGAAATGACACACGCAATGTCTCCATAAGAAACTTAGCTGAAACATTCCCATCAAAATTCTTGGACTCAAAGATATTTTCCAAAGCCCGTGAATCTGCAGTGCTACAATCCAATGGAGCTCCGGTAATTACACTCATTTTTTAGTCCCACAGCAATTATCACATATTTTATCAGTATTTGAACAGAGCACTGGTTTGTAATTAGGAGTCCAAGGTCCAAGACTACTGTTTGAGTAGAAGTCCATTGGATATGTACCATCATCCTTTAACCATTTGCTATTGCCAAGGGAGACAGAGAATTCATATGGTGTCAACAATGGTTTTGAAAATGCTGTTCCCCAGTCTATAGATAATCTAGGACAAGCCACTTGTACAAATGCATCCAAATCTAATAAAGATAATTTATTAGGAAATATTTCAGATAATAGGATTTTAACATATTTTCTACCTGAATTCTGTATTTGCTTCTCTAAGTTATTCAACACTTTTGTACTGCCTTGTCTGCCAAGTGTACCAAGTATGAGGCCAAAAGTACTGGCAGTCTCACTATTCTGTATCTGATTATTTCTATTTGCTTGCATAATTTGATGCTCATAAATTTCCGATGTAAATTTCTTGTCATATGGGTCATATTTGTAGGCAGGTATAGTAGGATTTGCTATCATTATTGCTTCTAAATGGAATCGGCCATCGCCAAGATACACTATAACGTCCGATTCAACTTTTGGTGCAGTACACCCAAGAATTTCTCCGGGTGACAATGGTTTACACTGGGGAACAGTTACAATGTATTCATCGGTTCGGAGGTTCTTAGCAACTGAATGTAATGTTGTTACAAACTGAATTGTACTAACTATTGCAATATGAGTCCGTTTTGGAAAATTCATTTTAATTGTCTCTATGAAATGTGATGGATCTATTTTGATATCAACAAACACATATAACACTTTTATGTCACTCGTCTGGTCAATGGGTATAAGGCAAGAGTGACCGTAGTGCACTAGCAGGTCAACACCAACTGCAAGAGCAGTGTAGTCATCTATGCAACAAGCACCATAGGTTACATCACCCATTATTACTGTGTCAGCCTCGGTAAATGTCTCAATAATATCACATAACGTAGTTGCAAACATTGTCAAACCTAAAACAAAATCCACAATTATTTATAGAAGAAAAATAGTGGCAAACAAGCAATAAAAGCCCAATAATTTTGTATTTTAGCATTTCGCACTGGAGTTCCAAATATTTTGGTTTAATTTTCTAAAAAAATAAAATGGTTCTATATAAGATGTTTTTGTGAGAAACCTTCATTTATCTCCATTTGAGCGCGGTATACTATTACGGCATAGACCACTATTATTCCGAGAAGACTTCCATGTCAAACATTGTAACAATCGGTTGATGATATTAAAACGTTATAGAATTTGCACGTAAAACAATGGAAACAAAGACAATGCTGAAAAAGCGTTTACTAATTATATAAAATAATTATTCACTGTAACTGTACCTTCTGGCAATTGTAAAGCTACTCTTTTTGCGCCCAAAGATCTTATCCTCCATATCGTTTTATGTACTTCAAAATTATAATTCTGCGGTAAAGTTTCACAAGCCCTATTTACCAAGGGATCATTCAGAAGTTCATCGGGAATTTTATTTACTGTACGGATAGCAGGCTTAAAAGTTTTACGTAGACCTTCAGGTTTTGCACGAACTACAACTACGTTAGGATTTAATTCAAGATCTTCCATTTTACTAAAAAAACATAATATTTAATATGGTAAATCATAAATAAAGCCGCAGGTTATCACTTCAGGTTATGTTTTTGTAAAATGTAAACACGCGCGAATCTCAATGGCCTACGTGACTTTCCGCAAGGAGTAACGTTTCGTTTCAGTTTAGTCAGCTTTATTTGACCTATAAATCTTGTTATCTTAATATTCAGAAAAATCTTATTTGAGTTGATTTTAATAATATTATGTCAGTACATTCTATTCAGTTGTTGTAAATACTATATAATGCATAAAATAAAAAGTTCACATCACAACTTGTTAATTTTCTTTTAAAAATAAATATAATCATAAGTATTCTATGCCTCAAACGAAACTAAACTAAAATAATTGGAACTTTTTTATGTGCGAAGAGTAGCAAACGAGCATCCAAACCACCTGATGTTAAGTAGTCGCCCATAGACATCCACGTACAACCACAAACTCGATCGAAATCCTATCTGAGCACGAACATACATAGATAAGTTGCTACTCCCGAGGACTAAGATGGTCGCCTCGCTTCAAAGTGTAGCTGGCAACCGCATCTCTCCAACCGAAACACAAGTAATGTTTTACGGCGGATTTTGAGGGCAGTGGTGGTAGTTCCCCGGTCGAACTATTGTTCTCCCACATCTTTACAATATTGTACTATAGTACTATATAATAGTATAATATATTTTAAAAATTAAAATAAATTGAATTTAAGTGACTTGAATTATTTTTTTTTAATTTTCAGCGAATACCCATAATAATCCCACGAGATTTTACGGCGACGGACTTGAATATTGAGCACCGCTTGGCTTACTTCCGTGAGGATATCGGCGTCAACTTGCACCACTGGCACTGGCATCTTGTGTACCCGAACAGCGCCAACAATATAGCTATCGTTGCCAAGGACCGTCGTGGCGAACTCTTCTACTATATGCATCAACAAATTATTGCGCGGTAAATTAATAAATAAAAAACGTGCTTATGGCTTATTGACACATTTTACGATGCCCACTATCAAAATAATCTTACATATTTCCCTAAAAAGAGCCTCGGGTAGATAAATAAATTTAAGTACGAAGTTATTTAATAGTATTGAAACTATATCTGAACTAAAAACCGAATACATCCCAAAACAGTTTTCACACAATAGTGAATAAATCATTATATAGTTAAAAACATAAAATTATAAGAGATTTTAATATGCACTAAGAGAGATACTCTTTGAGATACAAGAAATTATTAATCGTGAACTATAGCAATGCACCTGTTGATCTCAGGTAGAACTCCAATCCTTTTTGGGGTCTCTTACATTTTATGTTTATGGCACTTCACGTTAGAAGTGACCTTATAACATCAAGTGTGCTACATAATCGTTCATAATAAATAAGCTATTTATTGCACAAATAATCGAAATAAACTAAAATGCAGATACAACGGTGAGCGTCTCAATAATGCGTTGCCTAGAGTGAAGAAGTTCAGCAATTTTAGAGAGACTATTCCCGAATCCTACTACCCGAAGTTGGAAAGTCTAACGTCATCTCGCGCGTGGCCTCCACGACAGGCTAACATGCGTTGGCACGACATCGACCGTCCCAAGGACAATATTAAAATCAGTATTTCTGATATGGAACGTTGGAGACGCAACGTTGAAGAAGCTATCTCTACTGGAATCGTCCGTAAGGTAAGATTTTAGGAAAGTTTGTTTGTTTAACATTTGTTTGCGAAACAAATGATATTTTCATACATAAAAAATGTAGCATAGTGCACTGATCAGCAAAGTTTCCACTTACAATGTCCGGCAATGCGAGCACTGTGATATCTTTATGATAAATAAAAACTTTTTATTGTTTATATTCGTTTTCCTAATATATTTGCTAAAGATTTCCATAGTTTCTTCGCGAAAGCGAATGCTAATATTCGTTACCTAAGAGATATAATTTGATTTAAGGCGGACGGCACCATGCAGCCATTGGACATCGACACGTTGGGCAACATGGTGGAATCTAGTAAATTGTCTCCCAACCCAGAGTTGTACGGCAGTCTGCACAACAACGGACACAACTTTTCGGCCTACGTTCACGATCCCCAACATCATTACCTCGTAAGTATCAGTTGCGACTTTCCGCTACTCGACAAGAGATGGTGCCACACTTATCCTGAATCACGCTATCGAAGTTCTCTGAGTATCTTATAAATGTATACAAAATTGCGAAATGAGACCCCGACGTGATATGAACACTTCGCCAAATTCAAAAATTTCAGTGGAAAACTGGCAGGCGGTTGCTTCAAATCTTCCTTAAAGGTGGAAATGTGTCACTTGTTGCGCGATTTTTTCCGTAACAACAGTTAGAGGACAACTTCTTTCGTTATCCTTCAAAGACGTCTTGTATGGCGACTCATAAGATTTCAAGTTGGACTTGAAGTCGAAGAAAATCATTCCACGAAAATGTTCCGCACAGAGATCCATTTTTCTAGTACGATAGTTCTATAATGCTGGTAAAAATGAGAGAGAAATTAAACTTGGAACAAACATACTTTTACTTATAAATAATCAAATTTTCAAAATTAATTATAACTCTCCAGAGTTTCATAACTTTTTTTATTACAAAACTTTCTGAGTGGTCTGGTACAATTAAAATTATATGGTATTATGGTATGCGACAGGAATCTGTCTCCGTAATAGCTGACGAGGGAACTACGATGCGTGACCCGTTTTTCTACCGCTGGCACGCCTTTGTGGATGACCTATTCCAACGTCACAAGGAGTCTCCGCACGTTCGACCCTACACACAATCTGAGGTATCAATTTGTATCGATTTTTTCAATTACCACCTATAAACGAAATTGAAAATCTGGACGCGATGTATCAACTTTCACGCCTGTAGAGAAATTTAATCGATGGTTGGCGCAATATACGTATTTGTTCTTCATCAAAATAAGATATCGAAGTAAAGGAGAAACGGACCGTGGAAAATTACACCGTATAACAATTTTCTCCACAACTAAACCTACTTCTCTTCGATGTACCTAGTGCTCAAATGCAGTTCTCAAAGCCAATAGCAAGTTATACAGCACACGCAGCACCAGCTTGTACAGTCCTGGTGGTGACATTGTGTATTGTTTTTAAAGATAAGGTTAGACTTAGGACTTAGGTTATTCACTTGACAGTCTTTTGCAACCAACTTCATCTAGAATAAATAGGAACCTTATTTCTATTCTCTTTAAGTCGATAATGTATGCGTTGCTCCTCCCGAAGACTAAGATGGTCCCTAGCGTGCAAGTGTAGCTAGTAACCGCACCTATCTAAATGAAATAAGTTGCTTGACAGCATAATACCATTTTAAAAGGTGGTAGAGCCCTTAGAGCTCGCCCGGGGCGGCACCACCGCCATCCTCATAACCCGCCGTAAAGCAACATGTTCTTCATGTGTTTTGTTTCGGTTGGGGAGGTGTGGTTGCCGGATACACATTATTGAAGGCTACCATCTTAGTCCTCAAGAGTAGGAACGCATCCGCCTCCATGCTTAAATAGAACTTCTGTTCTTTTTGAGATTGGACGTGGCTGCAGTGAACACTTAACATCAGGTGGCCTGCATGCCCGTTTCTTACTCTTCCACAATAAAAATAATAATAATAAGAAGACGAATGTTGCACTTTTCCGATACAGGTATAATTCTATGATCTAACAAAAACATGTCATACGAACTATAGTAATTTAATACTAGTCTTGTATAGATTCAATACCCACTGAGTTCTTTCTCCACCTATGCTTGGTTCAGCAGAACAGCTGCTCCCATTCCCCTAGGAAATATCCTTAGCTACGTCAAGGCTTATTAATGGTACTGTTCCTCACAGCTAGAGAACCCGGGAGTTAGAGTAATATCAGCGAATATAGAGAGTGCCACCGGTCAGAGCAACGTGCTAAACACGTTCTGGATGCTAAGTGACCTTGATATGTCGCGCGGCCTCGACTTTTCCACCCGCGAGCCCGTTTACGTGCGCTTTACCCATCTCAACCACCGCCCATTCCGCTACAAGTGAGTATACCTAATGAACATATAAACCTCATCTTATACCCTTAAACAAAAAAACAAATAGTACATTTTTAAAGTAGTCAGCGATTGTAAAATATAAAAACAAAGCAGCTTGTGATCCCAACCAGCCTCGGAATATGACATAGTTATATCTATAAAATACACTAAATATATTATGTGGAAGTTTTTTCTTTAAAAGTCAATAAAAAATTAATAGCTTGAACAAATTAAAGATGAGAATATTTTCTTATTTCATATTTTTTTAGCGTTCAGATACAAACACGAGCTTTTTTCATCCTTGCCCAAAGTAGAAAACATTAAACAATAACAAAGTAGAAAAAGCAGCCTCCAACCCCTGGGAAAAATCCTTAGCTTAGGCAAATGAACACAAATACAACGATCATTATTAAAATTTCGCGGACTTTGTTACACAGCATCAAGGTGAACAACACTGGTAGTGCGCGACGAGCCACTGTGCGCATCTTCCTTGCGCCGAAGTTCGACGAGCGCAACTTGCCGTGGATTCTGTCAGACCAGCGCAAGATGTTTATCGAAATGGACCGCTTCGTCGTACCCCGTAAGTGCCACCATGCTCCTTTGTCGGCCAATTATTGATTTAATTTAAAATTCCGTCAGGCTTTAGGTAAGATTCCAAATAGCCTTATGCAGGGTTTAGCTAAGACTTTGGGTAGGGATCCTTTAGGACCTTAAATAGGATTACGTAGCCAAAGTAAGCCAAAGCCAAAGCCTTATTTAATATAAGAAAACTTTACAATTTCATCATGTCCGTCCATCCGTACCTCATAATCATTTTACTCGGAAATTACATAATGACCGTAATAATGTAAACCGTTATATAATGACGTAATGAAGTCAAAAGAAATAAATTAAGTAATAAATTCGATATGGTACTTCATATATAAATGTGAAATGGAAAAATCCAATACACATAGGCCTATATTATGGAACAGATCTTCACAGACTTTCCCTGCGGCGCTCAAACCAGAGACTAGCCAGCCTCGCAGCTCGCTACAAGACAGGTTTGTAGTCAGCAAGCGCGTAACGTATTGAAACGGCAGTGCGGCTCCACACACAGGCCTTGAAGTTTCGAGTGCGACCAACCCATTTTATATGTATAAGTAGTTATACACATAAAATGGGTTCTTAGCTCCTTTTATGACATCTCGTATCAGTAACATGTGTTCAGCAATGGCAATGGTCCAAGTTTATTTGAAATGAAATGAAATAATTTATTGCACAATAAATAATTTAATTAAGACCTATATCTGTACTTATTTACTCATTATTTATATTTTTTGGCGTATGCTGCCGTTATTCCCAATAACCGTTTAGGGAATATTTCACCACCATTTCGCTGTATGTTTTCTATTTGGATTTATTTATAGACATACGCGTATATTAAGAGAAGGACTTAGTATTAACGAAAAAAATATATATATAATTCTAAAATAATAGAAGTTTAGTTTACTCCTTATTGCGTCAGCTATCTGCCAGTGAAAGTTCCACCAAAATCGGTCTACCTGTTCCAGAGGTTACCGGGAACAAAAAGACAGATAAAAATTATAAAAAATATTATTGTGCCATATGCTTTTAGTAAAAAGCGGTTATTTTAACATTACAAACAGACACTCGAATTTTATTTATTTGTATAGATATCTTTATATAATTTCTGAATGAGATAAGCGTTTAAAATTTCGCCCTTTTCGCATGAGTGTCGGAGAAAAACTAATTTATCTTGCAAGTGCACGTTTTTAATTATCTCATTCATATTTCGCAGTGAATGCGGGTCAGAACACCATAACCCGTATGTCAACGCAGTCTTCGGTGTCGATACCTTTCGAGCAAACTTTCCGCGACCTGCGTGCGGGCAGCGACACCGCCTTCTGCGGCTGCGGCTGGCCGCAACACATGCTCGTCCCGCGCGGCACGACAGCCGGCGCTGCATATCACCTCTTCGTCATGCTATCCAACTACGAGATGGACAAGGTAATAGATTGTTTTATTTTACTATATACCGGATAATCATAATAAAAGATTTTTTATTTTTTATTGCCGATATTTCGAACTAATTGTGTAACCCGTGGTCACAGCGAAACTACGGTGGCGGGGAAAACTGTTCACAGATGCTAATGTTAGATTAATTGATCTAATTTAGTTCGTTTTTCTTTTTTGGGTTCCATATCACGACACACCATTCATACTGTATCTTTACGCACTGAACGTAGTACTATTTGTTACTTACATAAACTTATTAAGTTAATAGATCGCGAACCAGCTGCAATATTCATGACCAATTTCATCTACGGCTCGTAAATCATGAAATGCTTCAGAGAGCTGCATCATGAAGCATAATTAACGTCAGTTTCAGTTTAAGGGGTGGAATGAGGAGCTATGCTCACATACGAACTTTTTTTCTTATGCCTGTGTCTCAACGTATTACTGTTCCGTTGCTAGTAATATTCATTAATAAAACAATTGTAGATTGAACAGCCTGATGGTTCGGAATTACCATGCGTCCAAGCGTCTAGCTACTGTGGTCTCAGGGACAAGAAGTACCCCGACAAGCGTGCCATGGGCTTTCCATTCGACCGCCCTTCCAGCACCGCCTCAAGCATTGAAGACTTCATCTTGCCCAACATGGCGCTCACTGACATCACCATCAAACTTAACGACGTTACTGAACCCAATCCTAAAAACATTTCTAATTAGAAAATTGGCATAGTCCCATAGAAATGTACTGCAAATAAATAAATAAATTATATATGTATAAAATGTAAAAATCGTGAAAGGCTCGTAGTATAAGTCTTATTTTTAAGTTTAGTATTGTACATAATTTATTGAAGTTTAACTAGAATAAGCGACCAATTGTTTTTTTTAATAAATATTAATGTTAGCAAAGTTAATGCAATTTCGTTTTATTTTCCTTTCAATTTATGGTTCACCCGTCAATCTATCAAATCAAAATTAGAATAAAAATGTAACTGATCCCTGTCTGTACATAGAAGACATGAGAACGTTTTTAGGGATTATTTATTAACACTTTGACTGCGGGGCTCATATATTAGATCGGATCAGCGTTGCGGGAGGCGGAACTAAACTGGAGCTTATTTCTCTAGACTCAGATGCGCTGATAATTCACTGAAATATTGTTTAGCATCTGTGTATCATCTACGAAGACAGACGTAATGTCCGCCCTCAGTCTTGTAGTGCCAACGTCAACAAAGCACCTTTGTTCGCCCATAATCCCTACAGAATTTTGTGTACAACACAGGTATATACGCCGCAACCCCATTGCGCTGTGCAATACACACGCCGAGGTTGTTGTACTCCGCAGAGAAAGTATTAATCCAATAGAATCCAAAACTATAGATGTTAGATTTTTTGTTTGTTTTGTTGGTCTCTGAGTTTGTGTGCGCTAATCTCAGTAAATGTGTATCCGATTTCGGTGCGGTTTTCACTAATATATTAAAGAGAGTCATTTAACATTTAGTTCATTTCATTTTAATTATGCTGTAAATAAAATAAAATAAAGCCAATTAAAGCCCACGGGGATGAGGACGAACGCGCGAGCAGCAGCTAGTGACGTAATAATATTAAATGAATAAAGATTCACTTTTAAAAGAATAGTTTTTAAAAAGTTCTAAAACCTTGTTCTCAATATTCTTAAAAAAATACAAGGCAAAAAATAATTAATTAAAATGTCATAGGGTTCCATATTATCTAGCAACAATAAATTTGGTAGCAACAAATATAAAAAGTTCAAGCAAATTACACACTGCGTTAACTTATTTCATTTAAAAAAATAAAAACAATATAAAAAAAAACACACACTATTAACTTAACAATTCAATAAAAAAAAAGCATACAGTAACAAATCTCAAAATAATTAAGTTTAAAAATGTTGGATTTAAACTTAAATAATTAAATATAACAAGAACAAAAACATTACAAGTCAATCTGTTTTTAAAATGCTGACATTTGTTGTAGTTTATGACAGTCTTGTTTTCATAGTAATAATAATTAATATTGTTTTTTACCAATTGTAATGGACATTATTATCTCATTATGTTATTATTATTATATTTCTTGTTGTCTCCTAATGATATATTATTAATTTTGTTGTATTTTTTGTAATTTCATATTATTCATACCAATGCCATGAATGACAAGGTTTAGTTTCAACAAGTTCACTAAATTTTCCATATTGTTCTTCTTCTCAAACAACTTGAAGGCCTGAAAGGCAAAAAAAATTAAATTATTCCATGATCAGGGCAATGAGGGCTTAAGAATATGATTAAAAAATCAGACCTATCATTAGATATCATGTTGTAATCAATCCAACACATTTCGGCTCGTGTATCTTATCATCATTAAGCAATTAATATGGTTATTACACTAATCAGGTAATACAATAAGTAGATCTTAAAACGCAAAAAATATTAAGAATACTTTTACTTCATATTAAATATCGTTTAATCAAGCAAGCTTAAAATAGCAATATTATTTTTTTGCAGGTAAATTGTATTATACATCTTCGTTATATTTAAAAATCGATACAAAGGCATGTTGCTCTACATAAGCAGATATATGTACATATATTTATTTAAAAACTACATTTACAACTTACTTAATCTTACCCACTGATTATTGAGGAAAAATTTATGACAGTTATTATGTCCTCTCATTCTTGGACTTATGGAGTAACTTATCCATTTTAAACTATTGCCTGACTGCATACAGTATAAATCATCATCCAGGGTCAATATGCCCAAAAATAATCAAATAAACTTTTTTATTTCGTTTCTTCATTGTAGCTTTCGTGTGTCTGCAACATAAAAATATATACTTATAAACTAGTACACTGATCATTAGGAATCTTACAATCCAGTATAAAGTCAGACCTATCATTCGGTTTCATGTTGTAATCAAACAAACACATTTTGGCTCGTGTAATTTGTCATCATATTATTCAATTTTTTAAACATACATCACATTACTGTCATGGAAATTTTGTGAGTATTGTTTAGTGTAGTCTTGCTGAATGTCAAGTCCCTTGAATTACATACTAGTATTCCCTACAAATTTCATTTGTAATTTCTACTATTATATAAAAGTAAAATGTTGTCAGTTTGTTTCTTGTTGTCTCCTTATGATATAATATACAGGCAAAGCTGATATAATATGCAGTTAGCATGACTTTTACATAAAATTTAAAGCTCTACATTGGTATGTATCCATTGAATACTTTAAGTATATTATTAATTATATATTATGTTTAAATGGTAGCATGGAAAGTAAACCAAATCATTCAGAAATGTGTTAACCATAGATTTCATATATATTCATTAAAGAAAATTTACATGAATACTAAAGAAAAATTAAAAATAATTAACAAATTGTAAAATCAGTTTATAAGAAATACCTAGTAAACCTCGGGATCTTGTGAAGTAATGTTATATTAATGAAAGTGCTCATTGAGGCAATGTCATATAACATACCTTACATATATTTTCCCAATATTCACCACCTGTATCCTAATGACCTGAAATAATAGGTACTAATTAGCTCCTGACACATAACCTAAAATATCAATTAAATTTCTACCACTGTCAGGCCTATCATTGTAAAATCATGTGTTTGATCATGGACAACACATTTTGGCTCGTGCTTTTACTCATCATTTTGATAACATTGATTGACGGCGCCTCTCGATAAGATGGACAACCTTATCGCCCAATCGGTCGTCAGGTAAACATTTAAAGCAATCTTATCTTAGAGCTGCCGAAAAACGTATTTACACTGTATAAATGGACAAACCACAAGATATTGTATATCAATAGGATCAAGATACCATACCTCATGGTTACTTGCTAACACGTGGCTTACCGTTTTTTCAGTTTTAGTTTTACTACTTACATTTTTCTAAATGCTAACTTTGAATTCTGTATTTGGATAGTATAATCATATTCGAAGTAGCAAATTTCTTCTCGTCCGCCGTGTATTGCCGTTTATTTAAGCCAATTTACCGGGCACACCACGGTACGGAATCACTTACGTATTTCTTTAGACAGACAGCTCGGGGTTAGTGAACTAGACAGCATTGCCACAGCCAACTTTTCAAATTTCCCAAAAATCTAAGTCTTATTTCCCAATGTTTGGGGAAACAAAGATTCGACATGTACAAAACAGAATTAATAAAATCTATAATGTAATCAATTTAATTGTTTTGGGTTCCGCACATAAAAAGGTTAATAATATATTATGTAACAAGTAATGTAACGTATACTTGTATGTCTGATAGGATTCTATTTTAATATAGAATATGGGAATCCGATTCCCATGCGCTGCTATATCTTTTTTTGTTAACAGTTCATTCGTAGATCTTAGATATGATTTTATTTTGTGGGTCAATATTTTAATCTACGAATTTTGTCTATTAAAATTCATTGATGAACTATTGCTAACCTTAATTTTTTAAAGGGTCCATGTACCTAATTTTATTTTAAATGTCCCTTAACAAATATTATGATGTTGTTTCGGAACTGGCACCTTTAATGGAATCCATAATATTAAATCCACGAAAGGGTAGCGGAAGTGTCCAACAAATTCCGAATATGTATATGATTTTAATTATATAAATTCCGATTAGTTCTGAGACTGTTTGCTAGATGAAACAAATTGTAGTGTATAGAGCCCCAGTTACAGTCACATACTCGAGCAACCGTTTGATAGAAATGCAGGTTACTTCGTCAGCTTTTGTCAATATTTATTTATAAAACAATTTTTACATGAACTGTAATCTTAAAATACTATAAAATTATTCTCAATTTTATTTTTTTAAGTAACTATAAAAACTAGTGTTATTCTATTTCTGTTAACGTTATGAATTTACATTACATAAATGCAACAAGCATAGTTTCAGTGACACTCGTTTATAAAATTTTCTGATTTATTCACCATAAATTAATGACTTTTAGTGTGCATTAAGGCAATAAAAATAATGCAAACAATAAACATTGTTTTATTAAAATATACCTTATATAAATATATCTTAATTACTAACTGCATTATAAAATTTCCTTGACAATATTAATTGTCCTGTTGTCGCATATTAAAATTTCATCCCTAAATAGTGTCATTGGCATGAACCGCGCCACCCATCGATGTTTTCCTGGTTCATAAATTTTAATTAATATTGCAGTGTTATGCGAAATGGTCAATACTCAAGTGACTGACCGAATCCGACTAATTTGAACAGAAACGCGGGCAAAGATCAAACCCACGGGACCCGAATAATTCCTGATTTTTGTTTATCCCAACTTGAGACTGACAGTGCTTTGGGTAAGGACAGTATAGTGGTCGGAACCTTTTAAGACGGAAGAGCCAAATGCTGCAATTTGTAATTCTTCGCATATTTTAAAGAGCCACTGAAAATATGTTTAAATAATTTTATGTTTGTTTTTATGTTCCGATTTCAACACGACTCACTGGCGGGTAAAACAATTGATATACATACAGAATATAAAATAGACAGTGCGGGTACATTTTAAGGGTTTGACAATAAAATATTTTGTGTATGGAACTGGACAGCCAATACTCTTCATTCAAAGAGCCGAATGTGGCTCGCTAGCTGCAGGTTTCTATCCCCTGGTTTAGTAGGCAAAGTGTCCCCGTATATATTTGCCCTTATAGACGTTCATGAGCGAAACTAAGTATCGAGTTGAATGTTAATTTTATTCCTTTTTTACACTTGTTTATATGTTTGTTTACGAGTCAGACAAAAAGTGTTTGAATCGATTCAATATTAATGGGTATATTCCATATATTCACAGACTTCAATTCTACGTATTAAGTACACTACATTTCATTGATATCATAGTTTGAGGAGAATAGATGAAGAGCGGTCCACAGGTGGGTTTCCCTCTGGGTAGGTGGAAGCGCATTGGTTAGTCGCGATCGCCCGACGATACAATCCTTGAAGCGGAGAGGATTCGCCACAGGAGATTGGCCGTGCTTTCAGCCACGTCGGGCAGTCCACTGGTCGGTTCTTTCAGCTGTCGTTGCAGGCAGCCGGAGAAACGACGACAATAGGTTTCGCGGGTATTATAGTTTTAACGTATGACAAAGATTTCAGAAAAAAAAAATACCTAAGAAGGTGTATTGTTTCACTCGTTATTTGGCGACTATGATAAGTTTACACTCAATGCGTGTAAAAATTTATTTTACAAATAAATATCAAGCTAACCTACGTTTCATCAAAATGGAACGATTGTAAACAAAAAATTGTTTTCTGCGAAATTAGTGATTTGACTGTAAAGACTACATTTTGCTCCATCTACCGAGCAATATCAGAACTATTCGGGGTTTATTTTATTGTTAGATGATAAATGACTTATGCGATTTTTATTTGTTTAATTTTGTATTTTACGTGACAATAAGAGTTTATTCTGAATATACATATATAATAAATAATAGTTTTTTTTACGCCCAAGCTTGTTATTGTGGCCAATAGCATCACTATACTGTCTCATAGGATTTGTATGTCCGTTTTGATGATAGGATTTGATAAGCTGTGATGGTCTCCGTCCCTCTAGTCTTATTATGGAAGCAAGCGACGGTCTGGCACATACCGCTTTATGGCGATTGTCCGGCGTGGGCGTTCGTCCGGCTTACAGAAGAAGGCCGTTGCCTGGCGCGATTCCTCGCTGCTCAACATGGATTAAACTACGACGGGTAGCGAGAGATCAGGCCTAATATTGCGACCAGCGTGGCGCGCAGACTCGATCATTTAGAGCAACGGTCAGCAACCTGTGGCTCACGAGCACCATGCAACTTTTTCAATGTAAAAAATTGACTCTCCAGTTCCATACCCATAAATTATTTTATTGTCAAAACTTAAAAATGTATTCATGGATGTAACCATCAATTTTATATACTACATTTATTTTAAAAACTTTTTTATTGTGAAAGAGTAAGAAACGGGCATGCAGGCAACCTGATGTTAAGTGGTCACTGCAGCCCATGGACAACAACGTCCAATCTCAAATAGAACAGAAGTTCTATTTAAGGA
>DWON01000234.1:0-38791 GCA_018251015.1 Phocides pigmalion okeechobee | reverse complement strand
CGAGCTCTAACAGCTCTACCACCTTTTAAATATATATTTTTGCTAATATTATAGGTTTTCATAAATTTTAATTAAATTAGTAACTATTATTTTACTTTCATGTAATAACTGGCTCGTTGGACTAGTGGCATGATTCTCGCTTTGGGTGTAAGAGTTCCTGGTCCCGCGGGACTCTCTGATATTGATAACATATATATTTTCAAAACTTTGTACCCTAATAGTCTTATACTACTATTCCCTATGTGGTAAGTGCCCTTGACACCTACCGAGACGAATACATGAACACCCAAGCCCAGTACATGATTATATTGACATATCTTTATTCTTACTAAGTTATTTATTAAAGTTGTTTAAATTAAATTGAATTATTATATATGTATATAAAATTAAGTTATAATTATTTTGTTGTTATGTACTTTAATACTTTGTAATTAGGTTAAATTGTAGACAAAAAATGTAATAATTTTATATAATTGTTAATTAAATATTATTGTAAATTAATTACATTGTTTTAAAAACATTGCTACGCCCTAGCAGGGTTCAAGCCGAGATCTAATGTACACACATCTTAATTATTCATCTTGGTTAATACGACATCTAATGATGGGATGTGATATTGGATTGGTGATCTTGAAAACTTAACTATAGAAGTCGATTCCAAGAACACTTAATCCTTCGACCATAAACACGAAGGTATTAATTTGATATATTCGCGTGGTCACCAGCGTGTTTGTTTAAGGGTAGGTAAGAATAGCAGACCAACGATGGTGGAGCGGTCTTAACGGTCAAATAGCAAGTCATATTTCTGTAGAGTTACGATTATTATAGAGCTGACGATTTACTTCATGTCTGCGAGTCTATTTTGTTAGTCAATTTTTATGTACTGGAAATAGCTGAAGTCTTAAAGAAATTTTTGCTACTCGTGGATATTTAAAATAAAAAAGTTCAGGAGCTCTAACGAAATCGTATAATGTGTTGCTACGTGGTCTAAGATATGCCGATTTGAAAAGTAAAGCATGTTGTACTATATGCGGTTCAAGTCACAATAAGTATTAGTATTACAATAACCAATTAACAAGGCTTGTGTCTATTTATGTTTATAGCATTAATAATATAGCCTCTATTTATACGTTTCGTTTCCTTTCTACGATAGAAAGTGTTTTTAAACCAAATGGATTTATATATTGTATTATTGTTTTTTTGTTAATTTGCTGTGTTTTTAAGAATTTGTTATTTGACCAAGTTTTGTCAATTTTTACATTGATTAAACTTAAATTAGCAATAAGAGCATATGGAATAGGGCAAATAATCTTATGTAGGAAATAATATATCTTAATGACCTATTATTATTATGTTTGGTGTAGGAACTTGAAACTGGCATGTCTAAACATTTGTAGTCAAAACGAAAGCACACGCTTACCTGTAAAGGCAGGTATTCACGCGGGGCGAATTTCCCGGAATCCGGCGATGATCCGGCGCATTCATCCAGCTTCGTAGCATCTCCATTAACATCTATTAACCTAAACTCTACTATAAGTCTATTGCAACAAAATCCAAAATAGGTTGGCAATCTCGCATTGAGTTAAGACATTGTTGTAACGCATAAACTCGTAGTTGCCTCGATAAGATTGATCGAGTGAGGTAAGAAGAACAGATAATCTGGCTTCAGAAAAAATCAGTGACTTGTCAAATTCGTCGCATTCTAACCCGACGTCGATCGACCGACGATCCTCGGATTGGTTTCGGATGAGTAAAGACCGCTTAGATTTTTTCGGATAAAATCGATTTATGATTCGTCAAAACGTTTGCGCAAATCGCATAGATATTCTTTGAAGTCATAACGGGATTTCTAAACGTTTTTTAATTACTTTATCTTGTAACATGATTTTTAACTAATATCATTATAGAATATATACTTTTTTCTATATAACGGATAGTCACGATTAATTATCTTTTTTTTTGAAGTTGAATGTGTGTTTGATAGAGCTTTATAATAATATTTTTTATATCAGGAATCTATTTCAAAGCCCTATACGTTAGGTTATATATATATCATCAGATTATCTCTCTAATGTTATACAAATAACAGTAAATTGAAATACATATAAGATTGTTCCAAAAATTTTCTTCATAGACAGCAAATTTTTGTTTCCCTCAATCTACTTTTGCTACAAATCAAGTGTAATTGAGTCTTTTGAAATAAAAAATGTTTGAAATAGATAAAAATATATCTTCAGCCTGTGTCGGTCCACTGCTGAACATAGGCCTGTTCCAAGGCACGCAGTTAAGCGCAGTCTTTAACTCTTCTAGTCATCCAAAAATAATAAAAATAAATAACAAGTATAATTAATTACTGGCTACCGGTCAATAGTTTGAAATATCTATTTATTGCTAGTGACAATAATGCCTATAAATTTACTTAGTATGGTTAATTAAAATATATTTTATTAACAATACATTATAGTAAAAAAAACAGGCCCTGTCTGGAACTAAATATAATGGAATATAAATATAATGGTCACGAAGACGCAACACAATATAAATTAAACAGCAAGCAGATTCCAATGAATATGTTTTATACGATATTTACGAAATAAGAATATGTATATTAGTATTATATTGATTATAGGTGTAATTGTATGTTTTTAAAGAGTTAGAAATATAATTTTGAGTGGTGAGGTACCATCGCCGCCTTCATAATCCGTCGAGAAGTATTTCTTATGTTTCGGGTAGAGACGCTGTTATCGACAGTTGAAAGGAAGGCGACCATTTTGGTCTTTAAATGGAGGAACGTATGACCTTAGACAAGATGTGCTTTTGAGGTTGTATGTGGATGTCGAAGGGCTGCAGTAATTATTGAACATCAGATGTCTTGCACGCACGTTGCTACTTTTGTTACATAAAAAACATTTTTTATACTCTTTTATCTACTATGTGAAAAAATACACAAAGGAAATGTAGTAAATAAAACAAACCATATTCTAAAAAACAATTGGGTAACAAGATAAGCGCAGGTAGGGTGGTAAATATAATCTTTTTATACATTTTATAGTGTTCGAATTTTATGACTTTAGAGTTTATAATAAAGAAACATAGAAAATATACTTTTTAACAATGAAAAGCGAAAGTTTTTGTTTTGGTAGGTAAACAATTATCTTTGACTGATATTTTTACCTGACAATATCTTAGGATATATAGAACCTTAGCGTAATTGGGCTTAACGTGACCTTAGCGTAATGATATTTTACTCATTAAAACCAGCTTACTATAGAGGTCTTAGAGCTAAAATCTTAAATGGCATCGACCGACGCTTTCCATATGTGAAGCATCTTAGACTCTCCTAGGCAATATCCAATCTGGATACAATTGGACAAATTTGATACAATAGCCATGGGTTTTGGTGATTGCATAAAATTTTCATAAAATGAAAGTATCATACGAGCATGCAGTTCACTTGATGGTAGGTGGTCACAGCGTCCCTTGGTCGATCAAAAATGCGTTGCTGTTTCTGAATATTTAGTTCGAATGTCCAGATGATTGTACCATTTCTTTTACGGAGGGAGAGCAAATGTTGTGTCATAAAAAAATTAGTTAAAAATAAATATAAACCCGACTTAAAATCGTCAACAGTGCTATTTTGTAAACTCGTCTTGGTTGATATTCTTTTGATGATTCTTAAATTATGATGTTGATCATAGTAGTGATTCAGTTGTGAGAGATATTATTCATATCATTCTCTTTACTCCTTTTATATATCAATATCTTTATCTGTGAAAGTCTGCATAATTTAATATTTCCGAGGAAAGTTGTTATATCAATTTTATGTATTAATCGTTAATGTTTTAAAGTATCTTGTGTTAAATTCAATAAATATAATTACAAATATAATTTGAATATCAGGAAACTAATTATAAAATAGCTTAACCTAAACTATCTTTAAAGTTGTTGATTAATCTTAACCTCAGATATCTCCAGATGAAAGAAAAAGATAATAACTTGAGATTTTGAATCTCACTTTTTAGGCTTCTTATCATCATTCTATTTAATTTCCAATTTATTTATTACCGTCTGAAGCAAGATGGCTCGATTTGGCGACTTTTGTTCCTTTTGGCAAAACCATTTCGCTAAATAAATGACGTAAGTAGATGGATAGTTTTCGATTGGCTGTGTCTAAACTGTTTGCCGATTATTTTTTATTGGTTCCAAGTAATTTAGTTTAGTATTGGCTCCATTGTTGACGCCTAGCTCGAAACAAAGCAATTTATTTTGACGATGTAATTTTTAAGCCAATCAATTTTCAAAATGACAATTTTAACAATTAAGTTTTCTTGTTACGAAATGAAATTTGTTATTTATTTTGACGGCAATTCAAATGGATGGTTGCAAGATAAATGTTCTTCCTCGCTTATACTGGAGAAGGGTTACACCATGTTGGCCTAGTGTGGATTGGTAAACTTCACAAACTTTTCAAACATAACAAAAAATCCTAAGCAAGTTGGCAACCATCTTAGTCCTCGGGAGTTGCAACGCATCCATGTCCGAGCTCAAATAGGATTTCAGTCATATTTGTGATTGTACATGGAACTACTTACCAACAGGTGGTTTGCATGCTCGTTTGCTACTCTTTTCACATAAAAAAACAACGCCTAACCAAATGATAACCGCAACAAAGTTTCATGTATTCAAATGTTTAAATTTACGTTTTCTTCCTTTACCGTTAAAGCAAGAGACCATTATTTTCTATTTATTCTTTTGATATTCGAATGCTATCAGTAACCTATCAAAATCTGGTGAATTGCAAGGTTCTTTGATATTTCTTATCCACAGAAATGAATAAAACCATTTGACGTACGATTTATTTTTATTTCTATCTCTACATAGAACCTTGTTCCACAGCAGGTTGCAATATTTCAAATTTCAAATGGCTGTAATTATGAAAATCTATTTCAAACCTTAATCTCTGAGGTTTAAGTTCAAAATGCAACGGTCGTATATTTTTTGTAAATATGGAGGCGATAGTGATCCGTTTTAAACTTTTTGTGTAACTTAAGGATTATTGATGATTATACGATTACTTGGCGTAAAATTTTGGTTTATAAGTTTTTGCGGCGGTTTTGAAATTTAAGAAACCATCTACTTGATAGTAAAATATAAAATAATATGCTATATTTTAGAAACTATTTATATGAAGTAAAAAAAATATAGAACAAAGAGATTATATCCAATAAAAAAGCGTTAATCGTGAGTACCCGTTATATACTAAAATTTACAAATTCCACGTTCATATTAGTTTAAAATCGTAAGAGAGAAGATATAGAAGAAAGAAAGTTATAAGCTTAGCATACAACCGCGGTCATTACAAATTAATTAAATAACTATATTTTGTATATGTGTGTGTGTGATTGTGTGTGTAGGGAGAGCGCGAAGGATGGTATCAAATGTTTTCAGCTGCACTTACACCAGTGATGTAATCATAGCAAATGATCTCAGTCCCTAGAATACGGTACCTAATCCAAAGCAACATACTTTATCTCCTTTTTTTTATTTAATTCATTATTTTTATAATGCAAAATATTGCCATATCTAATATTTTGTGAGATTTGCTCACCCATGTTAAAAATATACATTTATTACATCTTTTATTATTTTCTAAAGACAACATCAATTCCTTTTACGTTATTTATTACAATCAAATAACATTTTAGTCGAAGATATTTAGGATCTATTGAAACCGTCTAACATGTTGCGAGAATTAATCTACTATCGTATTACTTTGTCAGATAACAAATTCCTATCAGGGAGGGTGGGGTGGCACCCCCAACCCCCATCTCTGATATTGTCTCACGGGTGAAAACTTGCTTTTCTCGTGGAAATATGCATAGCTAATACGTCTTTGTACAAGTTGGAGAGTTTTTCAGAGCGTACTTTGTAATAAATGCAGTAAAACGGGATAGTGTGTCTCTTGTGTTACTCTTTCCTTCGATTCGTAATTGTCCTATTGCTGGCCACCGGTCTTCTTTGCATACCCAATAAGTCTTTACACAAGAAAGAGAAAAAAGAAAAAGAAAGATAAAGAAAGGATGAAAATTTTAAAGTATTCTTTGGAATAAATGCAGTGCAACGGGAGTCGGCGTGGTTTCTTTTTTTATCTATTCATATTTGTAGAATTTCTGGGCACTGGTCTTCTCGGCACAGCTAATAAGTCTTAATACAAGTCGTGGTGAGTTTTTAAAAGTATTCTCTGGAATAAATGCAGTTACGGGACTCGTTGTAGTTTCTCTTTCTTTCCAATCATAATTGTTCCATTGCTAGGGACGAATCTTTGCTCAGATTGGAACGAGGTAACCCTAAAACTGATTCTCATCTCAACAGGCGAGTCATGCCCAGCTGTGGGACTAGGATGGGAATAGGATGATGGTCATTTCAATAATTTAGCACTCTGAACTGTCAAAATTCTTACAAGTATCTTATTCTTACCTTATAATTTACTAAACAAAAGAAAAAAGTATTTTATGCTGTTATACAATAGAACTATACAGTTACCCCTGTGAAATAGAAATACCTACTTGTACAGTCATCGATAGTCCAACGCCTAATTGTTATTTTAAAATAGCATTGACTCAACCTTTTTATAATACAATAAATAATGTTATTCAAATTTAGTCTTTGTATAATAGCAAGCGTTTCATTCAGGTACAATGTTATTACGTAAATTTAAACATTTGAATACATGAAGTTTGTTGCGGTTATCATTTGGTTAGGCGTTGTTTTTTATTTGAGAAGAGTAGCAAACGACTTGCATGCATGCAAACTACCTGATGTTAAGTATTCGCAGTCCATAGACATCCACGTACAGCCATAAACACGACCGAAATCCTATGTGAGTTCGAACGTACACCTGAGGACTAAGATGGTCGCCTCGCTTCAAAGTGTTGCTGCTTGCAACGCTTTTTGTGTACTACTGCTGAGTTTTGGTCTCCCTCCAATTCTGAAACATACGTGAAGTGGACATGATTTTCCAATGCAGAACACAAACATCACATCTATTTCTCCATCCGTCCATCAGGTTTTGTCCGCTGCTGGACCTAGGCCTCCCCTAGATAGCGCCACTCAAACCGGTATTGTGTCCTTTGCATCCAGCGGTTTCCCGCTATCTATCCTTATCGGGTCGTCGGTCCACCTGGTTTGGGAATGCCCTTTGATCCTTTTGCTCAGACGTGGTCGTCACTCGAGGACTTTTCTGCCCCATTGATGATTGTTCGTCAGCCTGCAATTTTTTAGCGTGAAATAATTATTGCATTTCGAAGGAAAATATCGTTGTCGGCCCTTACATTTGAGATAACCATCTTAGTTCTTAGGATTGTCATTGACTTTAGATGGAAGTCGTGTTTTGTTTGGTTTGTTGTGTCTTGTTGTGTTGGAAGTGATGACATTTTACGCGTGGTACGATCAAGTATGCAAGGTGGTAATACTAAATCAATTTAAGTACCAGCGTTACTCTCATAATTCATCGTGAAACAACTTTTATATTTCGGTTGAAGAGACTTCATTAATGTTTAAGTTTCTTTGTGAATGTTCATGAGCTGCTCGTCCCACTTAAAAAAGGTGGCTTGCACGGTTGTCCTACTCTTCTGATATAAAAAGTGGACTGCGTGTTCTATTGCTTTGACTTTTGACTTACAACCAGTAAAAAAGACAAACCAGTCGTCTTCAACATCACCATAAGGCCTTTGACAAACTTAGTGACAACACTTAATCCATAATAAGCATAGAAGCGCGCGTTAAATTTAGCAACCGATGGTCACCCATCCAATTCCTGACCACACCGACGTTGCTTAATTTTGCCGATCGCTTAAGCTCAACCGTGGTAGGTGTAAAAGTGCATGTTATTTCGATTTAATGCATGTCGATATGTGGTTTGAATGCAAGTTGAAATGATTAACGCGGTCTAAGAACGGCCTTGCATTCCTCTACGCTCGTGTAATGTAGGATAAATTATCTGGTATGTTGTACAGTAATAGTATACTTATTGTTAATATAAACATTTTTATTTGGTTGTTGATTCGTGAATGTAAATTTTGTTGGGAGTTTACAATGATTTATTAAAGATTATTGGTCAAAGAGAGATGTGATAGAAATTATTTTTAATGTTACTTACTAAGGATATGAAAAAATGTATGAAAATAATCGTCATCAATATCTTACATACTTAAGTAATTAGAAAAAGAATATACAAATTCGTAGGTTAAATATGAAGTCATAATTAGGTAACGATATTCAATTTGTTACATTATGAATATAAGCATCTGACGTACAAAAAATAATGATCTGATGTATTTTATAGATATAATATATTTTTTGAAGTTTCACGCAAATAATTTCAAATTGCTTTAGTAGTAAATATATATAAACATGGCCTCAAAACATGACGTATTCTATTCGTACATAGAATTGAGACGTAGTGAACAACTTTCTATCCGTCCCATGGCGAGTCATCACGCGGCGTAACGCGGACGGTGACGTCACGGAACCTGAGTTACCGGTGCTTATCTGTGACGAGGCCGGATGGGTGCTACGTCTCGGATAGATAACGGCTCGAGGCAGAATGAGCGTGGTGGGCGCTCGCATCGACCGGTGGGCGTGGCGCGACCCCGCCCCGCCAGACAGAGAGCGCCTAATCTACCGGATAACGGATAAACCTAACCCTGCCCGGGTTTTACCGCATTGGACGAGGCTTTAGCGAATGTCGACGTACGCGAACGCTATTGGTATCTCGGATACAGGCGGATTAGGATATGTGGCGCGAAAACTCTATGTAGAGACGATTTTCAGTGATATTTCAGCCGGATTTGCGGTAGAGTGGCCGTGGGACGAGTTAGCGACGTTGTCTCCCGGCGAACGTTGCGTAACTTCGTTGTCAACTTGTTTATTAACAACGTAACATACTCGCATTTACATGGTTCAACGTCTAGCGTAAAAAACTAACATGGAAAGCCTTAAAACCAATTATAACAAAAGCTTATCCTAAACAAGCGTATAATATATATTTGATAAAGCATTCGTGTTACGTTTAACAAATGCTATCTATAATACTTGTATTAATAATTGATATTAGGGAATGTTAACAAGAAATATATTGTTGATTATTTTCTAAAAACCTTGTCATGGTTGATTCATTAGCGATCGCCTATTACTACACTATAACTGTATACACATTTATATAGTAAATCAAGACGAAAATATACCATCATACCAAAATTACGCAATAATAAAATTTATAAAGTAATCATTGTATTACAATTTTAATTTTAAAATATTAGTTTGTAGCATATTTATTTCGAATGAATAAATTTAAACATTTGTATTTTATTTTAAGGTATTTTATTTTATTTAATAGATTACTTATTTGAAATACAGCATATATAAGTTATAATTATATAATCACAGCTGATAATAGCTTACTGATCTTACAGTAACAAGTAATTACACCTTGTACTTAGTTAAGTTATACACAAATTAAAAATATATGTAATAATTATAATACAGTACAAAAAAACATTTAATACGTTTTAAAATTATTTATGGATACGTCCTGTTTTAACTTATTTATGAATACAATACATCTTTATCACAAAAAATATAGTGAATTTAGCATTAAGCGGACCCTTATTACTCAAAATGGACTCCAAGATTTATCCGCAGAATATTTGTTCCTATGTTATTGTATTAGGTAAGTATAGGCATATAGCTGTATGTTATATCCAATCTTATTACCCAAAATTTATTTTTGAATTCCATACCGCAGAGTAATTGTTCATCTGTATTAGGTCAAGGTTATATGTATAGTAGTCAATATCATATATACAAAGATGAAAATCTTAAAACTAATTAAAATAAAAACCAAACCTAAACAATCTAAAGGGAGTCCGTGCCCATGCGGCATGGTTCCAAGAACACTAGCTGCATTCCCGCGCTGGATAGCAATCGCAATTCTCTGCGCGAGATATGAGCCAGCCCTCTTGTCACCAGCAGCGTCGTTCAAACGTGGTACTATTTGTTTGAAAAATTTTTTGGCACGCGGACCCCACGGGCCAAAGGTTTCAAAGCCAAGCGGAACAAATACGTAATCACTGCTTAGTGAGACATATTTACGCCGCTTGGCCTCCTCTGCAGCCTCCGCCCCAGCTCCAGCCCTCGACACTGTTCCGCCGAGGTGAAATAGTCATATCAATATAGTTATATGTTCTATAAAATCAGTAACCCAGTAACACTTCACATATTCGTGAGAAACTGACGTGGTTATTATAACGGTATAATTATTGTAATTCTCGGTACTCTGACGTACTTGGAGAGCACTGTCCTCTAGTGCTAAGTATTATGCAACATCTTGTTTCAAAGATCATTTTTGATTGATAACACAAACATAAAATGACAGCACATACCTTGCCCTTAAAATGAATAAGACCCAAGAAAGAAAACAGCCTTGTTTTGGAAATTTAAAATGGGTACCTAAATATTTTCAGTTAAGTATTCAATTTTAGACACTTCTCACTTATCTATTTCATGTGTATTTTTGAAAATTTTATACTATTTAAATTTTATTTGACATTCAATACACTTATCTATATGTTATAAATTAAAATAAAAAAGTACGAATTCGAAATCAAACCCAAAATTTAAAAATAATCGAAATACGTCTTTATTGTATCAAAGGCGCCATAAGTTACAATTCGACTACCGTTTAAGGGAAGTTAAACATATTTTATAAATACACTTCTAAATCTAGTTCCAGGCCCTATTCCAAGGTTATAAAACACATATTTGGGTGTGCCATGTACTTTTATTGTCGCTTGTAAATAAAAACTCGACTAAACTGGAATCGGTGAGCCGCTAAAAAGATAAAAGACCTCATTCAGACGCTAACAGACAACAGTTGTCATGTGTACTTATAAAATTTGATACATTGTGTTCCAATCGTGACTCAATAGTGTTATGGGAATTCACTCCCGAGTATGCCCTTTAATTATAACTTCTGATATCAAATTTGGATGATTTTGCTTCTGTTTAAGAAAGAATAATAGGACAAGAGCGGTTTAGGCGCATAATGTCCAATTCGCAAATTGTCCAATGGTCTAAGTGCAAAATGTCCAAATATGGTTTCATTGTAACAGGTACTCATGATTAAAGATTTTGATTTGCCAATATTTCGAATCAGTTGCATCACTCGTGGTACCATGGCAAAACTGGCTAAGTTGACTGACAAAAAATCGTTGATCGTGAGTACCCGTTATATAGTAAAATGTATATTTAATTTACTATGGATATTTTACTTGACTTTGGCCATTGGACATTTTGCAAATTGGACATTATGCGTCTTAACAGCCGTTTTAAGATAATCCGATGTGAAGCAACCGTAATGCTTCGGTTGGACAGGTTTAGTTGCCGGGTACACTTACCAAACAAGGCGAAGATAATCTTAAGGAGTAGCAATGCATCTTTTTTATGTGAGAAGAGTAGCAAACGAGTATGCAAACTATCTGATGTTAAGTAGTCGCAGTCCATAGACATTCATGTACAACCACAAACACTACTGAAATCCTATCTGAGCTCGAAAGTAGATACGTTGCTACTCCCGAGGACTAAGGACGCCTCGCTTCAAAGTATAGCTGGTAACTGCACCTCTTCAACCGGAACACAATGCTCCACAGTGAATTATGACCCCTCTTCTATGTACAACCTGAAATGGGGCTTGAGTCTTGTGTGAGGTTGACGTGACCTCAAAAGGCTGGTCCATCGTTTGCTTCTCACATAAAAAGACAGGTGTTGGTTGTAGGTGGCAGTTCTTAGATCTCGTCGGCATTGGTAGTTTGAAACCACCCGACAGATGATCGGGTCACTAATCTTTTATACTACTAAGAATAACATAGTGTGAACAGAAAAACCACTTAGTTATGTTGTAAAATATTCATACGATATTAAAATTAAACTCACTTGTGCTTAAATTTACATGTAAATAAGACAGATCCAGATCTTAAAACTTACTTAAACGATAAACACGTGCATTGTTTTAAATTTCGACTTGAAATACTGTTTACTTTTGCAATTTACATGAAAACTGGGATTTCTAAAGGCCATTTGACGAGTGCGTGGTGCTAAGTGGATTTCTTCTTATAGGTGATAGTGACGTAAAAAGCCAAAATCGTCGCAAATAACGACAAGAATACACTTAGAGAATTTATTTTATTTATTTCTATTTTTATACATAAATAGAAATAAATAAAATAAATTAGAAAAACGAGAATTCGGTTCTTCTTATCATAACTGCCGCACTTGGACATTTGCTAGTAGTAGTACTATAGTTACACAGAAAGGTACCACTGCTCTCAAATACGTCTAAAGCCGCTGGTTAAAGTTTTTTCTTTCCATTGGAGAGATGTGGTTGCTGGCTATATTTAAAAGGGGACCATTTCAGTTCTCAGGAGAAGCAAAACATTTACGTACAATGAAAAGCAAGACTTCAGTCTTAAGTTTAGACCTTGACGTACATGTGAAATATAATACATAAAATTGATCGTTTTAGAATATAAATATGACAAATGTATAAACGTACCACTTCTGTACATATTTGTTTCTTTAACTCAACAGCTTCGGTATAGGGAGTACATTACGATACTCCAGCGCTGAGTTCTGAGCTATTGTTTAAACCGGAACAAGAATCGGTCGATACGAGGCTACCTGCGCTGCCCTACTTACAGACGCCGTTCCTTCAACTAATTATTCTTTTAATTATCTTAAGTAGTCAGTTATATGACCACGATTATGTTATTATATCATTGCTGAACAAGAATCTTCCCATTGCTGAGCAAGTATCTGTTGACACTATTGGGTCAGGCCTACAACATACATCACTTCTCAGCTGCAACGACTTTTGGTGTGTTGTTTATATAACGATATTTTCTATCTATCCAACTATACAGAAAAAAACTATAAATTACACGCAGTATATTAATTAAACATAGATAAATAGTAACAAAACAATTCCTTAACTTCTAAGCTTCGGTACAATAAGTACATCACGATACTCAAGCGCTGAGTACTGAGCCATTGTTTAAACCGGAACAAGAATCGGTCGATACGAGGCTACCTGCGCTGCCCTACTTACAGACGCCGTTCTTACTACTGATTAGACTTTAAATTATCAATCATTATCAATTATCCTAAGTAGTCATCTATATGAGTACGATTCTTTTGATATCCCATTGCTGAACAAGGATTTGTCCACACAATTGGGAAAGACTCTCGAATCAATCTCGCTGTTCTAGTTTGTCTTCGTGATCGTTAATCATATTACTCAAATACAAATTAAAATTAAAATTGAAATATATATTTTTTCCTTAAAAGGTAGATATTAAAAGAAGTACAATTTAATGTATATCAGTACATCGGCTTTACTACAAAAAATCTATCTATAAAAATGTTTCTATCAGTTTAATTTGAGCGGAAGCAAAATTTTCGCCAAGCGTAAGAAAAGACTACTTAAAGTCGGTAGTAACTACCAGCGCTAGTGAACGGCAACAGTCCAGCCCCTAGTACCCAGAACGGGACCCACAATCGCGATTGTCAGTTCTGAAGCTATTGTTTCAGCTGGAACAAAGAATCGGTCGATACAAAGCTAACGTTGTCCTACTTGCCGACGCTATGATACTACTTTGAACTGATTACGAACATCCTACTTAAGAATCCGCTCTCTTTTAAATATAAATAACAAAAGAAACGTATATATTTAATAGTATTAATTTATCAAACAATCAGTCCCACGTTTGATCGACGCCGCCAGTGACAAGAGGGCTGGTTCAAAACTCGTGCAGAGAAATGCGATTGCTATTAAATGCGGGAACGCAGCTAGCATTCTTGGAACGCATTCTACCAACTATCGGCCTATTTCGATTACCTCCATACTCTGTAAGATTATGGAGCGTATATTGAATACACTCCTCATGGCATACCTAGAACGGAACGATCTCCTAAGCGATCGACAATACGGATTTCGCCGAAATCGGTCGACGGGAGACCTTCTAGCGTATGTCAGTCACATATGAGGCGAGGCCCTTGAGAAGGACGGAGAGGCACTTGCCGTCTCCCTCGACGTCTCGAAGGCCTTTGAAAGGGTCTGGCACGCTAGCCTTTTAAGCAAGCTTCCAGCGTATGGTATATCCCCTGGCCTTATCGACTAGGTAAAGAACTTCTTGAGCGAACGGTATCTCCGAGTTGTCATCGATGGCTGTCGCAATCGTTGGCTACCTACGCCGGGGTTCCTCAGGGGTCCGTTCTTTCCGCCACTCTGTTTCTGCTGCACATCAATGATCTGCTCATGCCCGATATCTATGGGTACACAGACGATAGCACAGTAGTGGAGAGATACCTGTCGAGTGTTCGGGCCAGTAAGGATGAAATACAATCCGAAAGAGAGGCCATGGTGGAACGAGTGAATCTCCATACCTTTATATTTTTTAGTTTCTTTTTAGTTACTTTTTAGTAATACCTACACTTTTAATTTAGTTTCAATTAATAAAATGTCATTTCTTGTCCTCCAAAATTTCGAAACTCTGCACTTTTTAATATTTTTAATCTTTTGGTCCGTTACTTCATAGTTTCTATGCAAACTAACCCAAATAACTACATAGATACTTAACTGTATTGTTTACTTTCATTATGTTAAGCTAATCCTTACAAATTATGCCGGCATCGTAAAATGAGTGTTTATTTTAGGATTATATTGTTGTTTGAATTATTTTTATGGTATTCTCTGATACATTGTCTCTGACTCTGCATTATGTTTGATACATTTAGATTTGTTTGAAACAAGTATAATAATAATCCAGTTATTTAGAAAATAAAATATTTCGTTATCTTTAGTTTCTCAGTTAATTAATTGTCTATAATTGATATTCTCAAACACATTGTTTTAAATTCAGCATAATGTTAAATATATATTAATTTGGTAGACACAAGTAGAATATTAATCCATTGTTTAGAAAGTAAAGAATTTCAATACCTTAGCCTTAGTGTCTCGGTTAATTAATTGTCTATGATATTATCATTTTTTAATTTGTCACTAATCGTGTCACTGAAATTTATGGCCATTACAAAAAATGTAACATTACTTATTGTGTAAAAATGTAATGTAATGCGGCATTCGTTTTAGCAATTTTTTGATTGGAGTTTAAAACAAATAGGTAATTAACCCGCTATTTTAGTGTTTCATAAACAAAAAATAACAAAACTATTTTATAAGCTTCTCTTAATGACTTAGTCAATTTGGTTACGATGTCATCACCTCCTAATCTGTCATTAAAGTTATATCGATTACAAAAAAGTATATACCTAAATGTGTTTTAAAAAACATTGTTTTCATCATTACATTCGGTTAGTTCTTTATCAGTAATTAGTCAAAACTTAACCAAACTATTACACTACAATTAGCTAAAAATTCCAAAATAGTTTATAAATTAACTTTAATATCTTAATCACTAAAATGTTTTTGATATTATCATTCTTAAACTATAGGTACTAATCCGAGCTAACAATGTAAATCGCGTCTAAATGTAAAAATATACGAAAGTAATCCAGTGATGCTTATGTATATTGACTTGTACAATTACTAACAACGTTGTTAATTTATACCATACAATTTGTCACAGCCAGGTATTATCATGTTATAAGGCAAAGAAATTATGATAAAATGTCGCCCCGGAAGGCAATATTGCTTAAACGCCCACGTACAAAATTATAGGAAGCCGTGACAATTTTTTCTACATCCCAGCAGAGTTGGGAAGCCGGCGTGATTTATTTAATGAATAAAAATGCCGTCTTACGGCAACCCTGCTCGCAGCCATTTACTAGGATATTGCAATTAGCGACTTTGATAACTTTTTTAAATTACTCCGTCGACATGATATCGACGCACTAATTATGAACCTCAATATCTCATCGTTTGGAAAACGAGCACAAAAACGTTAGCATTAATGCGGCAATAAAACGACCAGCGAATCACAGCGTAACACAAATTGTTTCAGCCGCCGTTTCATCGTTCAGAGATGCGAGCAAACAACTAAGATGACGTAAAAGTACCTAGTGCTCAATACGGCGCGTAATCAAGAACACGATAACGCCTAACACCCTCCATCTGAACAACAAATTAAGCGTCGCAGCGTAGCAATCTGTGAATTACAAGTGTAAATAATCCAAAGGCCGCCCAACCACCACCGTGGGCCGGGCTTTGAGTAGAAAAAAAAGAAACTCGTTAAAATAGCAGCTTAAAAAAGAAAAGCGCTGAAACGGGAAGGCTCGGGTGGTATCGGTTTTTCTCGACGCGGGCGGTTCGCTGGGCGGGGCAAGCCATCAGTAGCGCGCCGCCGGCCGGTTCGAGCGGACGTGTTGTGGATTTTTGTCTATCGTCTTCGCACCGGGCACATGTTTTGTGAAATTTCGGTATGTTGATGTCGTCGTGAAGAGTAACAAAATGGACTTCCAGAGTGCGATGGAGACGTTTGCTGAAGCATGGGCTGCGGCCAACACGGTCAAGTCGGAGGCTCCGAGCGATCTGTCACAGGTGGGTATTTTCGACATTTTTTACTTTGATTATTTTGTTTATTATTTCAGTTGTGTCTTTAATTTTTATAATTGCTAAAATTTAAGCTGTTATTAGTTAAAATAATGACAAATACGTGTGTAAAATTTAAAATAATGTTCAGTTATCGGAAAATTATTTTCAAGAGTTTGAAAATTTTTGGAACAATATCGCATACGTCAACGGTTTTAAAAGACTATAGGTTTATAAGGCTATAGGCTTGCCAAATTTATACACAAAGACAATAAACAGTCAAGTTCATCTTGATAAGTTTAATTTGCATAAATATAATGAGACACTTACATACTTAAACATAATATTAAATAAAACAATAGTTATCGATGTATCGACAAGGCCGATCAAAATGTCATTCCCAGTATTGTTAGAAGATTAGCGTGGAACTTGGCTGGATAAAAATAGTCTTCTAATAGTTTAATAGGTACTTAACATTTAAATAAGCCCAATTAAGATTCTTAGATTTAACTGATTAATAATCTATTAATATGTCCAAATAAAATTGTAACAATAATTAATCAGTTTTGAGTTAAAATTTCGTTACTTAATTATGTCAAATTAATTGTTCTAATTTCTTGATAATTGAAATTTTTTTATTGTATATAGTTTCGTATTGGTGGATAAGCAATTCATTGTTCTATCTGTTATTTTAATAATAGAAAAGTTTTCTTTAGTTTTATAAGTAAGCAGTTTCTTTTTATGATCATTTTTTATATTAAAAATCGATATATTCTTATTATTTAAGTTAATTTCATTCAGTAATTTATATTGTTATTTACAACTTTTCTAAGAGAGATGAATATTTAATTTTAGATTAGAAATGTCACATGATAATTATCATTTACATATTTAGCCATAATTTAATCGATTTGATTAAAACAAGATTTTAAAGATGATAATTAATATGACCACGTCATTCAATGTTTGTTATATTGGAACAGAATCATTTTACTTTATTTATTTATTTATTGTGCATTTTATAAAAATATATGTTATAAAGGGTAAATTGGTACAGTTCCTAATAGCATTCACTACTTCATCCTTGAGTGGATGATGATTTTTTAACAGTTATTAAGTTAAAAACTATATCTTATTAGTGCAATATACATAAGTACATAAATATTAATAAATACATATCTTTATTTAGGTATATATTAAAATGGATAAAGAAAAGATATTGAACATATAAAGTTATTATAGTATTTTTTCTTTTTAACTCTAACATTTTTATCTCACGATTAACGTTCTTTTTTATTCTTCTTCTTTGTCGTTTTGTTCATTGCTGAAGGTCGTGTCCCTGGGTCTTTTATAGCTTTGTATGTTAGCTTCCTCCAGTGTGTCCGATTTTCGGCTTTTCTCAGGGCATTCGCAATGCGGAGTCCAGTAAGCGTGGCTATTTGGTCACACCAGCGGGTAGGAGATCGACCGCGAGGCCTCTTCCCTTCTACCTTATCCATCACAACTAACTTGCGTGCTATGTGACCAAAATAGCCAAGGATTCTCAGATAGAGATAGGTAGAATCTCTCTCTTTTTTTATTGATTGCCGAAATTTAAAATCATATCATACCCTTATATTTTATTTGAATGAAAAATATAGTAGATACATACCACATGATACACTTAACTATATAAGTGCAATTATTAATTTGGAACGTATAAATATTTATTCGTTCATATAAATATATTTTTTTCTTAGTTTTACTTTTGTTAAAAAAGCAAATTATGAAGTTTTAAATATATTTTTATGTTAGTTATTATAAGTCTAATTGTATTCAAAATGTACATGGCGACTAAAAAACGAGAAAATCTCCATATTGAATATACGACCTTATTGGTCGGTAGGTAAATGGCACGGTAATTTTGAGCTACCATCAAATTACTGTTTCCTTAAATTCGGTTAAGGTACCAGTTAACTACTAAGATGTGTAGCAAGTTTTTTGAGTGAAATGAAAGCTGTTCACATAACGTATAACTTTTTGTGGTGCGAAGCCGTTTTTGAGGAAAATTCCGCTTAAGAACGTTGAACTTAATTTTTGAATTAATTACAAGTTGTAACGTAAAACTTTGGTTTTTTCGCTAATATAGTTCAGATGACCGGTTTTCATTCAGCTTTATGTAATAATGAAATAGAATCATGTACTCGTAAGTGGAAGGACCATTCGATTGGAGAAATACCAACCTTTTTTAAATAATGCGTGGAATGGATGTGGAAATCATCAATTGATACCGTCCAGGACAAAGACGAAGGGGTATGTCAGACTTACTCCCTGTTCCTGCTGAAGTGGCATTATAACAATCTGCTAAAGTAAAAATTGGGTTTCGGTATTCATAATCTGCCGTGAAGCAATTCTTGTGTTACGGTAGAGGTGTGATTGATGGCGTGCTCATACAAACGAGGCGACCATTTTAGTCCCCAGGAGTAGCAACATATCTACGTATGACCCCAAATAGGACTTATATCTGTTTGAAGCTGGGTTTCCAGAACGGAACCTAGTAACCGTTTTTTTACATTTTATTTCATTTTTATTTACTTTAAAAAAAAATTTCGAGTTCTTATGGACACTAAAGGTCGTATTATTTAGTTTTCCCGAATACTATTCATGTATTTGGTCCTTCGAGCCGGATTCTATCAGTTTTTTTGGGTCAATTAACTTCTAGTTGGGCGTGGATGTTCATGGCTTACCATAATTTAATATTAGGTATACTGCAAACTTTCTTGATACTTTTATAACATTAAAACTAGAGAGAAACATACATTAATTATGTTATGTATAAAACATAACGTCACATTATGTCTTAAACGGTTAACTGTTATATATCATTTCTTTATACTTAATTAAAACATAAATTAACAATAATGCAAGAAACCTTTTAAAACTAAGATAATACGGGTAATTACGTAATTAATCGCTAATGATCAACTTTTTCAACATCGAACATCGGTTTACTACGCGGCTTTGCATTCAAAATTGACATCCATCGTTCAACCCCAGTGAATACGGTGTTGTAAAACTCCCGTCCCTTTCACTCCTACAAAGGTAATATGTCTGTTTTCTTCTAACGGACCCTATTGACATGCTTTGACAGTCCTGTTTGTGTCTTTTATAGTTTTAGGTACGGTTTATTTTATCGGGTAATCAATTACAGACAAATACAAGCGGCACATATGTATATGGTATGTTCCACTAAACAGTAATTACGTGTTCCGTTAGCTTTGAAACTTTTGATCCGTGGGATCCGAATGCCAAAAATTTTTTTAAACACGCAGTATCACGTTTAATCGACACCACCGGTGACAAGACGGCTGGTGCAAATCTCGCTCATGGCGATTGCTATCAACGTGGAAATGCGACTAGAGTTTTTGATATCATGCCGCATGGACACGGACTCCCTTTAGATAGTTTAGGTTAGGCTTTTATTAACATTAGTTGAAAGATTTATATTATTCTAGTTAAAATGTTTGTAATAAAAAATACTAACATATAAGTTTCTTGTTCTGAAATTGTTTAAACAACATTTTATAAATCACTAGAAAGTCACTTTTGAGCAAATTGTCAGTTAATAAACGGTCATTTCCGCCAACACGCATTTATTGTCAACCTCAAATAAGATTCTTTATGTCCGTGAAATCTTAGAATGTCAACAGAGGTCTCCTTCCGATTATGATCAAATGCTATATCCCTTCATTCAATCGTAATATAGATTTTTATGTTAGAAGTGTACAAACGAGCGTGACATCAAATTCTTCCTATAAACCAACGGACATGGACATTCAACCTAAAACATGACGGATGTCCTGCCTGACGTCATGCATAGACCATCCTTCAGGACTTCAGATGCGTCTGATGCTCTGCTTCTCTTAGCCTTTTGAATTCCAACTGAAACACAAGAATCGCTTTACGGTGGATTATTAATTTGACAGTGGTACCTTCCTGGTTGAAACGTGGAACGAAAAAACACCAGGGAGACGACTGCTAGATCGGTGGACGGTTGGCGACCAATATCCGTAGCGTCCACTAAGGAGTGGCGGGGTTAAATGAAGGTGGGCGTGCTGATCCTATGGTCAAACCAAGAAGAGTTCAATCACCATGATGTGCACATTTGACGTTTTATTATATGAAGAGTAGCACCTGGCAGGCCACCTGATGCGAAATTGTCGCTGTAGCCCGTAAACATCCACATGCAATCTAAAACAAGGATGAAGTCCTATCTGATTTCATAGTAGTGTTATTCCTGAAGATTAAGATTGTAGCCTCGATTCAAAGTGTAGCCGGTAACCGCATCTCAACAACCAAAATACAAGAATTCCTTCAAGGTGGTTCATGAGGTCGGCGATGGTATCTCCCCGGCTCGATCTTTAGTTATATCATCTACGAAGCACGATTTTCCGAGTATATAACAAAGACAAATAATAATGAGTGTAAGAAATCAAAGTGAAGTTGCCGGCTACTCTTTAAGCGAGGCTACGATCTTAGCCTTTGGTATCAATGTACGTATCATCTCAGATGGAACTAGTCTTGTTTGAAGTCGAATGTAGATGCCCGCGGGCTGCGACCATTTTAAACCGGGTAGCTAGCATGCTCGTTTACGACTCTTCTGAGATTAAAAAACCAATCTCATGTCACTGAAACCAATCTTCTTATTAGTTAGTGGCTAATGTGCCTCGTCTAATTGCATTAAGTCGTGTAACTTACACGCGTCCGAACACATCCACTGGCTCCAATTAACGCGCTTGATTGACGACAAGCAATTAATTGTAATTTGTAAACTGTAATGAATATTTTACAGTTATATGCTTGATAACTAATATATTACACAAATAATATTTACACGGATATAAATTTAGAATACTTCAGTAGTGGTCGTAAGTCGTAAAAGTAATTCATTTATTTGTACATATATTTAAATAACGTTTTATTAAAAATATTTTTCTCTTGTTCATTGTTATATTTAGGTTAATTAATTATGTATTTAATATTTATTAAAAAATGTTATTGATTTACATATGATAAGTTTAAAGCCATCTAAATGTCTTTCCTATAAAATAGAAGTGGCAAACGAGCATGCATTCCATCTCAATGTCTCCAGACGGCAACGATTATTTACTAGAAAATGGCTGTTGGTTTGTTGTGGACATCAGTAACTAATTTTATCTAAAACAGGGTTTTCACTTGAAGGCAATCACAGAAGCGTTGTAATTCTTAAGTATCAAGATGGTCGTCTCATGTGTAAATGAGCTGGGAATCGTATTTACTTCCGAAACGCGAGAGTTTTGTGCTGGAAAAGGGTATGGCAGTAGTACCTCTCTGATTGAATGGTTCTACCTACTTGTCAATAGCATCATTTTTTATTATAGAACACAAATATAAAAAAAAACAATTTAAGCACATTTAGAGGACATAAAAAATAATAAATAATATCATTGTTTTTCCAAAATAAGTAATTTATCACAATGACACTACGTAATTTAAATATTTTTATTGCAGTTTTTCTACAAACCATTGCTTAAAAGCGGGCTCACGCACAAGAGGATAAGATAATATATCTGATTCAAAGTTCAAATACGGTTAAGATTATCGCTTATGTAAATAAATACAATGTCTAAAAAATTCCAAACTATAATAAAGTGTCAAATCTGTATATAAACATACAACACGTATTCATCGGAATAATATTTTAATATTCACTAATTGGTTCGTGACGTTACTCACTAATGCTATTTTTTAATAAAATAAATTTTATTTTTTATTAAGCTGTATTTCATTAAAATGTATTTGTTGTATTGTGTTTTGTTAAGTTCTATTTTTAGATTTATTTTTGATCGTTGCTTTTAGTTAACATTTTAATAAATTCCGAATACAATAAGTACAATTTAGATAGGATTTTCGAACTTGAGATTTTTATAACAAAACTAGGGTTTTCATTACTATAGGTATATTAGGAGTTCTTTGTACGACAGATATATATGTTAAACAATGGACCAGCCGTGTGTATGTTTAAAGGAACATTTATTCTAGGGCTTATTTTTTATTGTTTTCTTTCATGCTTCTAATTGATTGTTACATATATTGTTGTTAGTTTCTGTTTACGCTGCTGTATTTTAGTTCACAGTATGTTGTACCCCTTGATTATATATTTATACATATAAATACCTACATAGGTACAACTGTATTACTAATAGAACCCACGACAGGTCTTCAACCCGCTACTGTCCCACTACTTTACTCCCCTTAGAATGGAAGGATTAAACCACAGTCACCACACGGATCAAGTGCAGATTGGTAGAAATCACACACACCTCATGAACTATACTCTATAGTCTAGAAGATTTTCACTCGTTTACCTGCACAAGGAAAGCAAATAACAACTAATTCTAATACGTATATAACTTTGAAAAATCAAAGGAGTTTCAACAGGAATTTTAAGTAGTCTAGAGTTATCTAGACCTCTGTTTGAAGTAGTAATCCTAACCACTAGACTATGGCTGATTCAAAGACTCAATATTACTTGATAATCATCCTAAAGGGAAGCGTAGGCAAAGCCGCATGCGTAACTAGTCGTGATATTTCAACAATTCATATATGAACATTGTACACTGTTGCGTTAATATTTTATCACTATTTTATAAATATACACAAACCTTCGATAATGGATGTGAATCTGATGATATAACGAATCATTGTGTGCGATTCTAGTAATTATCAGTTTGTCAATTCAATGAGTAATTAACGTCATTATGATTATTTGGTAATCGCTTTTTAATCTACTGTTTGGACAGGTTTGGTCGTAGTTGCGAAAATAGAGAGAAACGGATATTTTTGAGTTGTTTGCGTTACTAAGTTTCAGTTAAATCTTAACGGAACTTTGACTGTTAGTTGTGTTGTAGAGGCAGAGTAAGCGTGTATTTTAACAGACTTCAAAGTGGAAGGGTTTCAAATCACTTGTATTTTTCATTTAGTAATCGATTTCAAAAATTAATCTTTTATTTAGTAGGGTGTACTTCCGGATTTTATCAAATGTTAAGTAGACACTGCGACCCATGCAGAGCCATATACAACCTTAAACAGGACTAAAGTTTTATCGAAGGCTGTGTTGATGTAATTCTAGCTAGCAACCATATTTCTCCAACAGAAACACAAGAATAAATCATGGCGAATGAAAGTGGCTGGTACTTCCCCGGTTGAGCATAGGTTCATAAGTATAGAAATTTATTTAACCATACATTAAATTGATTTATTTGGGATTTATATGAGTACTAATGACCATTTATCATCACGTGAATTAATTTCTAATTCTAACAATTTCTAGAAATACTCATTCTAATAACTAGGGATTATTTTGTTGGGGGTATATGGGAGCAACACAGGGCCCCTAAAGGAAATTTCAAAAATATAAAAAAAATTGCCCTAAAATCGGAAAAAAGAAAGCATGTAAAAATTAAAACATAAAAAAAAATGTTTAGCTCTATTTTTTTATTCAAAAACGGCAACAAGGGGTGAGGAGGAGGGCGCAAAAATTATACAATTACAACTTTCGTAAATTAGCGTACCCCCAAACAGAAGTGACAAAAAAGGCTGCTAGTAACATACTCCCAATTCCATAGCATAAAAACATTAATAATAATTTTGAGCAACATTCAAAAACCTCCCACAAATTCGAAAAACTAAAAAACAACTAAATTATATTACCTAGTTATCAAATAACTAGCTTACTTCACAGATGTGACAAATCCCTTATCAAGTGCATCCAACCAGGTAGGCTTGTGACGAAAACAATAATCGATCCGTTATTCGATCGAGTTTATCGATGTATCGATAGCGGTGTTTATAAATATTCCTCGAACGTTAATCCATTATCGGGGATTATTGTTCGGAGCGATAACTCTTATTACCTATTACTGATTACGACTGTAAAGTGTTGAGATTTGTAACTTTGAATATTTAAGGCTTGCGTGGCTCAGAGGTAGTCATACCGCTCTGTTGAGAGGTTCTGGGTTCGATCCTTGCCGGTAAATATCAGAAGATGATTTTCAGAATATGGTCTGAGTCCGACTGTTTGTCTACTCGTCTTTGTATGTGTCTATGGCATTTGAGAGGGTGATCTACTCTAACTAGGTCGACAGGTTTTCTATGCGAATAAAGTATCTAATAAGTATGCAGATCACTCACTATGAAGTAGTCATTACACCTTATGAACATCCAATAGGGTTGAAATCCTATTTGAGATCGAACGTAGATGAGTTGCTACTCCTGAGGACTAAGATGGTCGCCTCGTCTCTGAATGTAACCGGCTATCGCGTCCCCAACAGAAACACAAGAGTGGCTTCAAAGCGGATTATAAGGGCAATTTGGTACTTTCCCGGTCAATCCATAATTCTATCATTTGTCATAAATTATAAATGTTTATCTTGAAGGTGAACCAAAAATGTATCTTGCATTAGGAACCTATTTTATTATTTCGTCTACGACGCGCATGACAGACGTATTCATTAAATAGTTCTACTATAGTTTCTTATCAGTTAAAGAGACATAAAAATACTATAAAACCAATCAACACACAGACGAAATTAAAATATATTTTTATTAGTTTACGTAAAAATTGTAATAAAGTTTGCGTTTTAATATTTATATATTGAAATGTGTCGATTATATTTTGCAATTTAACGATGTTTTTACGCGAAAAATTGACATTTGTTTCGGTAAAAAACACAGTATTTTCCTTATTTGACCCGAAAACGATTCCAAAACAATAAATTTCCAATTAAAAGATGTTGTTAATGTCACTTCAGTAAAAAAAATATAAATATTTTTATTGAAAGTATATTCTTTATAGAACTCCTTTTGTATGCGGTGTTTCGTTTTGGAGAAGAGGCGGCGAAAGAAACGCTAAAACACACATCTTTTCCATCTTTAAATGTCATTTACAAATAATAACTTACTCGTAAATTAATGGAGCAAACGGAACTGGAGTCGTTTCAGACCATATGAGTTTATCATTTAACTAATCGTTGGTTTTATAACACGCCTCTTTACATAATGTTTCTTTAATAACCAATTTACACTTATTTTCTGACGCGTTTGTAATAGATTAGTACGTAATCAGGTTTGAAACACTTGTAAGCTGAATAAAATCATGCTTGTGACCGTTAGCCTTCAGAGCGATGACTTAGCCTGTATTTCGGGAGTCAAATAAAAAACAGAGGACAAATTACATCTTCAGATGGGTACATAGAAAGTAGGCGCGTGCCAAGCTATTGCCACAAAAACTATTGAGACTTCATAGTAGATCAGTGATTCTCAAAGTCTGTATCGAACCTCAGGGGACGATCTTAAAGGGATCTTGAGAAAGAAATTGGGAGTATAGTTTACATATTAATGCAGTAATACCGAGGTTGTCATTTTCTAATTGTTATAATATCTATGTGAGCGTATTAGTCAGCTGTTGTCCCACCACCGGTGAAGGTAGGGTGTGCCTAAGTACTTAGTGTGCAGCCGAGCTAGTGTTACACTGTACACTTTTATGAGAGTTGCATTTTTTTCTATGAATATATGTAGTTCCATCCATTTAAGGTAATCGACAACATAATTTTATGTTCTTTTGACATGATGCCTTAATTGACTTGGTTTCTGGAAGGAAAAAATGACAGTCATAACCTGCTTAAATGGGACTTTCGAATAAATTTTAAAATTTTATACCTAATATATTTTAATTGTTTTTTATATTTAATACAGTTGCTACGAAATTGATTACCACTGTATCAGCTGTTAAAATTACCTTTGAATTTCATTTTAACAATTCAATATTAAGCTGGGTTTACATAAAATAATTGTCAGGTGGTCAACAACAAAAAGTTTGAGGACCGCTGCAGTAGATAAATCCGTGCAATTACACACGTACGGCCTTGTCAGGTGAAATACTCCGTGGTTCAATTTGCGTTGGATTCAACAATGCTCGGATTCAGATCTAATTATTCTCTACTCGCGACCGTTTTCTTTGTGATGTTATAATCGAACTATAACTGACGCGGATCATTTTTTCGGCGGCACAAGAGTGAAGTGTCATGTTTTTTGCTTATCCAATCGAGTCGGACTGATGAGTTCTTTTAACTAAGCACTTTGGATGCGATTTTAAATAATTTACTCGAAATAGTTTAGGTTGCGGATTTGGTTTTTCTTGGCGAACTTGACAGCCCTTAACTTTTAACTAGTTGCGAATGAACTTCAATTTACTTTGAAGGACGTTAATACTGTTCCATAGCTGTTTGTTCTAGATAACGAATTTTCTTTTCGATTAACAAATTGATCCGACGTAGGGACGCGCGAGCTTGGGGCACGCGTTGCGCGCGCGCCGGCCACATCGTAGTCAGTAATGGGCTCCATCTCGCGGATAAAGCGGGGACACCGTTACCTTTCTCAAATCACGTACACTATTGTAATATCCAATCGCCCAGAAATGAGATTGCGGCTAACAAGTTATTTACATTGACGTTTTAATATGGAGTCCGACTGAAAAAACTATTTAAAAAGGTAATTATAAAGTGGTGGCCGTAATAGCCACCGTACGCGCCGGCACGCCGCCTTTGTGACGCAGCTAAACCCCCGAGATTAATTTTGTCGGCACAATGAGCCGGCCATAGTCAATAATACATGCTTCAATAAATATCTGTTGCGATATCGATTTGTCAATTCTAAAGTTTCGAAAGCGGTCAGGGCATGTTCACGGCGAGATAGGATCTTTATTGCGCCTCTATTTTTGGGGAAAAATGATTAATATATGGGATCGGCGCAGACGGATAAGTAGTCGAGATTGACGGAAAGGCAGAGGTCTGTGACCGGGCGGCGCGGGGGGCGGAGGGGGTGCGGCGAAAAGATGCGAGGCAGCATTGCGCGGGCGCACCCAAAAACTAACCATAATTTACAGACTACTTGCTCGACGGCTGCCGTCGACACGCGCGGTACTTTTTTACCGTACCCCTGATCCTGTTACAAAATAAATTTCTCACGAACATCAGAGGCACATCTTTGTGAAATTGCGAAGTAATGAGGTCCGAAAATTGAGAGCGAGTACGGCGATACACTTCCGATATAATTTCGTTCGAATTAGCGATAGCGCGATTGTTTCGTTTCGGACTTGAACTCTGAAGATTACGGCCGATATTGCGGTTTTACGAGCTGCGCGTTTTTTGTGTAATGACTGCAGATAAGAATAAAGACCCTGAGCGTGCTTCGATGAGGAATTTCGGTAGCCCACGGCGGGGAAGGGCTGTACTTAGCTGAAATAAACTGCTAAGTATGGGTCATTTTCATACAAATGCCTCGTCCTGCAATTATTTGTGACTTGAACGGTAACCGATAATTTTGAATTAAATCTGTAAAAATGCATTACGATACGTCAGAACGCAATTTAATTGATCGTCTTATAGGCTTTAAATTGGTCTTTACTTTATTTGGTCTATTTAATAAGAAACGTATTATCTATATAGCGTGGGTTATTAACCTGAAGAAATCGTAAGCTGCATGCGAACTGAACGGATCCGTCCATTTTGCGTGTAGACGTAGAGGATACATGTTCCCTGCGGCTATCATGATATCTGCTTATTTTATTAATAACACTCAAGTAGCATTACCGCGGGAGCGTTTTGGTACGATGGCTCGCTTTGACAAGAAATAATCGCACGTAATCGTCTGGTGTTCCCATAATATTTCGAAAAAATAAAATGTGAAGGACTGCTTAAATATTCATCGAAATTGCATGCGTATGTGTAGCAGACAAAGACTGGCTTTCTCCAAGGGAAGGCGACGCGCAATCTAGCGATTACCTGTATTTTTTGCCCCCCTCATTATGCAGATTCTGGCGAAAAAGGAATAAATTTAATAACACGCGTTCGTGCGCATGCGTTATCGAACGCACTTGTTTCTGATAATCTGCTCGCGCGCCGCCCGCAATTATTGTGCGCGTAGTGATGGGACCGTTGTTGGCTGTACTTTCGCAGGTTTTTCTTTACCTATCGTGCTAACGGTACAAGGCCATGGAGAACTTTGTGAAAATTTTTTTATTTTAGATGAGTGCCATCGAGCATACAGACATAAGCCGTCAACGATACCTTTTTAAGCGAAAAAAAAGAGATGGATTGCGGCGGATGATAAAGATGTCAGTGGTTGAAAACTCCCAGTTATGCGACTTGTTAATGTATTTATTAGTACAACTTACAAGCAGTATCAGATTCACGTTTACGGATCATTACCTACATCACTAGCAATACCGCCGCAGACCGCCGCAGACCGCCGCACGCCGCGTCCCAAAACCCAATTCTGTTTTTAATTTGCGTCTCGCAATTCCTAGCCGTTTTGAAATCGGAACCCACTTTAAACCTATTACTTAATCCGTTCGAAACCGATTCTATTAGTTTGTTGTAATAATAAAACTTATTTACGAACCTCTATTCACAAATTGACAAGCTAATTGAAACTACTCACATTTTCTATAGACCGCTAAGTAAATATGACGTTGCTCAATTTTTGTATAGCTGTGACAATCGCTGAAGTATCTGGAAGACTTTATCGGTTATACTGAACGCCAATGTCACGCTCTACATTGGTCTATTTAATGTGGCTTGACCTTTATGTAACGATACGCAAATAATACAGTTTTTCATTGAGATAAAGTTTAAAAGTGCTCGCTTATAGTTATGTACGAGTAGATATGTATTAGTTCGTAATCTGTTTGCTGAGTACATAACCCATGGTTATTAAGATGTTGGAGGCGCGTGGAAATGCACGTTTCCAGCTTTGCGGTACCTTAATAAGGATAATCTTCGCACCTGAGAAGTGCAATTAATAATGGACGGGCAGAGCTTAGTAGCTACTCGAGATTGTGCAAATACTGTTAAGATTACGATAGGGGTGAGAAATTGATGGCATTAGCTGAGGTTTACGCAGGGAATGTTAACATGAGGAACAGATGCTTGCAACTAGAAATTACAATGTAAAATAAATTATGGCGTAATTACTGTTAACGTATGATTTTAGAGTAATATTATTTTTAATTGCCGATGTTTCGAACTAGTTGCTTGGATCAAAAATCGTTAATCGTGAGTAGCCGGTATATAGTAGAATGTATTGTCAACGTCTCAATAGGTCGGTTGTTTGTGATAAATTATCTGCGAGTTGACTGACGATGGAAAGTTTTTGTGTATTCTAAATAGGAATTGACCATCGCTCACTTGATAACCCGCAGTTTATGGACATCTGTAACCAATGCCATAGAGCAGGGATCCCATAAAGAATCTATCAAACATGCGTTGTTTTCCTTAACTAACTTAACTTGTTTGTTAACTAACTTAGTTTATTTAACTAAGATTTTTGAGTGTCCGTTTCATACATTTGTCTCCTCATTATTATTATCAATATAGGCATCTGAACTTCAACAGGCATCATCCATGGCTTACGAAGTAATGAACACAAGGACTATATTTAAAAAAATAACTAAATTCGCCTATTATAAGATAAGTAACATAACAATGAGTGACTTGTTAAGGAAAGAATTGATTATGCTCATCTACGTATGTTATAAGTAAAACACTTGGCTTCTAAAGTTATGAATATGTAATTAATTTTACTTGTTCATTGATTACGCGTTTAGTTTTTTCAAAATTATATGTAATTAAGATGTTTTCAGCGAGGTTTAGTGGGAACAAAGTTCTACATACATTGTAAACAGAATGTACTCGTTGCGGCTGTCAGTGGAAATGAAAGAATTTCTTTCTTTATTTCCCTCGAAATCCTGTTAAAAAACACGCGTCTCATGTTGAACAAACAGGATGCAGGCATGCTGAGGCATCAAATCCTGAAGGCGGAATGCTGTGAGTGCGGGCACAGTGGATCAGGTCGAAGCCAAAAACTTGCCCCGAGTTTTAGCCTTGAATGGCTTAGCCCTCGGCCAGAAGCGAATAGCTGACGTGGCCGCGCCCTGCATACGTAATGCCGGTAAGGGAACAGGGAAGCCATGGAGTCAATAATTTCCATACAACTCAAAATAAAAATTGGAATTGAAATCAAAATTAAGGTTTTGTTTTTGTTAGTAAAGTATTTTTTATTATTATTAGAGTGAATTATTACATAATAATCTTGAGTTGTAATATAATGTTTTTCTTTTGTTTTTACTAGTAGAGTTTTTTTTATTATTAGAGTGTTTTTTTTTTAATTCTCGATAATGGAACATAACGTATAAAGAGATCGGTTCAAGAAATTCTAGAAAAAAGGTTCAAGAAGAAGAGCATGTTATTTCCATAAAAGGGTCATTTACAAATCAATTATATTAGCATGTTCGCAGGGCTGGAGCTGTTTTATGGTTAGATATGTTTGTACGTCTACATGCTATAGTCTTAAAGTCGTAATTATTACGTAATAAATATATTGAACCAGGATGTGCACGATTGCTATTAATTTCCTTGTGATGTTAATAATAATATTAATAAATATTGAACTGTCCAAATAACAGTTTGTGAAGTGAATTAATTCAGGATTCTTTCAGAAATAAGATAAAAAATATTTTTATATGCACACTTAAAGTTACAAAGTTTGTCTGCACTAGACATAATATACCTCTTTTATTCATTGTTATTTTAAACCCTTTACTGTTTTACTTTTATATTTTTTAAAAAGTTTTTCGATGAAAAATTTAAATATTCAAAAAAGTTTATGCACTGATGTACTGACAAAACCTTACCTAACCTTCTCCACAGTTTTCCGAGCGCCAGTAATGGAGTATTTCGTATTTGTTTCATTTTTATTTTTTTGCCGGTTCGATTACTCGAACGCGATCTCACCATCATTCCCAGCGAAATTCGGGAGCGTCTCACCCGTCCAGCCTCCAGATATTAATTATTGATTGACGATAAAGTATGCGTAAATATTGTATGCCCGCCAATGATTATAAACTGCCTTTTCCATTATGTCGTAACACGATTTCGGGTTTGGAACTCCGCAATTTGGGAGGGATATCATTTGCGTTGTAAATATTTCCGCGGATATGGACTTTACAGCGATACAAAGTTCGCGTTTTTATACTTTGCTTTACTTACATTGATTATCTATTCTCCATTTTGTTGGGATATCATTTGCGTTTTAAATATTTCCGCGGATTTGTACTTTACAGAGATATAAAGTTCGCATTTTTATACTTTTATTTACTTACATTGATTATCCAGCGTAGTACTTGCGTAGGAAAATGTCTTATAAATAAAAAAGAACGTACTTTTTTATACTTTCATTTGCTTACATTTAATTTATCTAGTTTGATACTTGTGTAAGAAAATGTGTCATAAACAAAAAATACTTTTGTATACTTTATCTGATAAAAATATGCTGTCGTTTGATTTTCATCTGTAATCTGATTTCAGTGTGTTTATTTTATATTCTCACTTGCAACATGCACTTTTATAAGAATGAAAATTAATAAATAACATATTGGAGATACGGTAAATGAAACCTATTTACTTAGTTAGATAAAGTTAAATTAATATTTCTTTTTTATAATTTTGCAACTATTGTCTACATTTTAATTCATATTCATATACTTATAACATATGTCAATTGAGTTAAGCTGAGCCATTGCTCGCGGTGTACAAGCTAAAATGCATATTTACAAGAATTTTTCTATTTAAATTCGATTATGATTTAGGTATATATTCGCGCGTTACCTACTATAAGATTGATGTACTATGCCAGAAACATCCCGTGGAGAGTATTTATTAACTTCCTAAGGTTTCGAGACGATCGGATGAATACACCGTTCGAGGCATAAAATACAAACAGATAGACATACATTCAAATTTATATCATATTTATGTCGTCCATTGCACATACACACAAACACAGACATAAACACCCAGACTTAGAACAGAAATCTAAATACATCGCTAGATGTCTGCTTGGCCGGGAATTGATCCCGGAACTCTCTGGTACTGGTATGGACTGCTGTGCTACGTGGGTCGCCAAAGAACATAAAAACTACAAAAAATGCTGTGAATTAAGAAAAATCGCGATCAATAATTAAACGTATAAAACACAATGGGGTTGGTAATTGGCGGCGCGTCAGCTGTCGTCTGCGTTTGCGCAGGCCGGCGACAAAACCACCCCATTATGGATTATAATACGCTTACAAGCTTCGGTACCAGCAACCAGCCATACGCACTTAACAAGAACATTTTCCGAGCTTGGTTTTTGCAAAACATTTTTAACCTTTAACCACATTTATATCCGAGAGGTATTGGGATTGAAATAATGTTTAGATACATAATACTTATACATATTAGGGTTTTTAGTCTTGGAGGAAAAGCTGTTAAACGTACTTGTCTCATACGATAAATGAGAGAAACGGTAGCTCTATTTCGGACTCACAGGGACATCGTATCAAAAGTTTGCATACATACCTAAAATAAATATTTATTTTTTACATAATTTAATTTTATTACATAACGAGTATTCATGAATAATAATAATGAATGTTAATCATGAGTAACCCTTATATAAAAATATATATAAACTCCCCGATGACATTTGTTAGGAGAAAGAGGTGAAAAGAATTGTAAAAGTAGCATGGCGTAATAAATTTACATTGGCGTGGGGACCGACTCACTTATACATATGAAGTGACCACCTCAAACCTTAGGACAAGCAACTTATCGGTGATCATCTTTTGGGACTTGTGTTTTATATGGAATTGCTTATGTATAACATGGACAGCATGGATGACAATTACTACTTATCCAAAAGGCAAACTGCATGATCGTTATTTTCATTTTGAAGGTGGACCGAGCGGGGAGGTATCATCGCTGCCCATTAGTAAAGCATTATTTGTGTTTCGGTTGGAGAGGTGTGTTTGTTGGCTGCACTTCGAAGCGATGTGACCTCAGGAATAGCAACGTATCTACGTTTGAGCTCAGATAGGATTTTAGTCGTGTTTGTGGTTGTACATAGATGTCTATGGGCTGCGACTATTTAACATCAGGTGTTTTGCATGCTCTTTTGCTATTCGACATACATAAAAAGAAAAGATAAAAAATACATTTTTTATTTACGTTATACAGTGTCTTGGCAATAGGAACAGCGGTTATGATGATATTTGTTTTTGAACTAGTTGAAGTTGTTATACCCAGGCAATAGCTTAGCAGCAAAAAAACCCTGAGCTTAGATGCTATTGCAAGCTGTTATTGGCATTGTAAATTAACCTAATCGGATCCAGCAGTGAAGCGTGATGGCTTAGGGTGATTCCTGTCGTGGATGATGTAGAGTTAGAAACGCCAATATTTTTTACTACAAGATATTGCTGATTGATAAGGCGGAACAGACGTGGGTTGCATTGAAATTATCGATTAAAAGTATCGATAAAAAGGGTTTTCGTTATCACAATCGACATTAGGGTCTTTACATTTCCTTTGATATGTCAATTATTCCAGGAAGTTTAATCGAAGGAGTACATGTAATCGAGAGAGTAACTAAGATGGTATATTTGTTATAATTGTAAATGCAATGAGGCGTATTTTGATAGGTGGTAGAAATATAGGACGGTACCAAGACTCTCATAATCCGCTGTTAAGCAACTCTTGACTTTCGATTGGAGGGATACGACTGCCGGTTACTAAAAGTGAGGCGACGATTTAAGTCCTCAAGAATAGTAATGCAGACGTAAGACCTTATAAAGGAACTCAGTCTTGATTGTAGTTGGAAGTAAATGTTCATGGGTTGCTGCTACCACTTAACATAGGTGGACCGCATGCCGGTTTGCAGTTCATCTTATCTGTACATAGTACTCTTATAAAACAAAGTCGCTTCCTGTCATCAGTACACTTAGATCTTTGAAACTACGCAACGGATTTTCCATAGACAAAGTGATTCAGGAGGAAGTTTTTGTACATAATACATTCATATTATACCAGAGAAAAGCCGTTAATTTTAAAGATTGGTAATGTAATGTCGTAAGTGCAACTGTGCGACGTCGGAGGAAATCGCTAGTATAAAAATAAAATGACAAGATTACGATGGTTATGCCAAGCTTCCCCGTATTTCAATAGTACGAGTACATATCGCTTCTTTGCTTCAATAACGTGACAAGTTTGAAAACTCAAGTTTTTATTTTTATTCGATAATTTAATTCGCCATGTTTGATTTGAGATAGTTAAGGTGTTAAATTTTATACGTAATCTAAAATAAAGGTAAAAAAATACACAATTATGTAAAATATTTTTTTTTAACTTAAAAAAGTTTTACTGTAAACTTGTGTTTTTTAAAATAACATGTTATTGAAGCAAAGAAGCGATATGTGTATGTATTTGCTGGTATTAAGCATGAACAGGTTGCAATAAAATTTATTGTAACTAATTAACGTAAGCGTTACGTAAGCTAGTACTAATGTTGTAATTAAGCGTGTTGCTGGTCGAGTAGTAAATCCTGTATTAAAGAATCTTTATCATCCATTGCTTAACTTATTGTACATTAATAGTATGCGTCATTCACAATAATTAACAGACCACAAAGGCGTGAAATGTTCGATTTGCGTCTAAAACTGTTATGCCTAATTGGACAAAGTGAGGATTTATATATTTTACTAGCTTTGCCCGCGGTTTAGCTCGCGCAAAAGTCTGTATTTCTTTGAATGTCTATTTTTGCTTCTTAAATTTGGTATTTATGTAAAAAACATATACACAGGTTCAGGATTCTACATTCGCTATTTCGACTGTGCATTGATTTTTGGACCCGTCATCTAAATCGTATATATATTTAGAGCATGTTATTATTAAATATTTTTCTTTTTATTAAATAAAGCACTGTGGCCTGTGGTGATCGTAAATGATCGACAAAATTAAGCCATTTTTCGCGCGGTCGAGAATTGGATGGGTGAACGTTGGTGGCTGAGTTTCATGGGTAGCATATTTAATTGGAGCAGCATAGTTTTCTTTAAATCTCTAATAGAGTACCTAAATAGAGTTACAGCCAAATATTAATAAAATTGTTTTTATAAATATAGAAATACGATATTGGTAAACTACGTAGTATTTCAGAACCCGGAGTTTAAAATAACGCAAATTATCAAAGTTATAACTGTTTTTTGTAGCTTAGCTGAGTTTACTAATAGGTATGGCCTAAGGCTTATAAATGGAAAAATAATTAGGACTTCTAAAATCTCACGCTTTTATAATAGTAAAAGGAAGTAAGTAGTTCTAAGAAGTTTAGATGCTAAAGGAAATCTTTATAAGTAAGGCTTCAGAGATTAAATGATACATTTTATTATTACATTACATTACATTATATTGTTTCATTGTTGGGTTCAAATTAATGCGAATGGTTAGGAATTCATGACGAGATCTCCAGCGTTTAGGTATCCTTACGATATTTTCCTTCACTTCATTCCTTCATTAGATAAAGCAGTAGAAATCAAAAGTACTCACCACAGATTACTACGTTAGATCTCTCGTGTGTGAGGTCAGAATCTTACTACTGCAATATCAATGATTTTTGACTAAATTTTAAGCATCAAAACTAAAACAAGCTGCTTATACACGCACGCCCGTTGCGGTAACAGCTACAAATCGAGCGTCCATTATTATTACTTACGCAGTTTCCGAAGTGTGCATTGTGCTTAAAACAAAGGGTCCTCTACACCACTCGAGCTTAATTTTCGAGTGCGAGTTAGTATTTGAATTGGTTTTAATCGTGGGATAAACAATGGGGAGGGAGCATTGGTGCGCGGCGACACGCCCTGCCCATGTGCCTACTTGTTGAGTTGGTAAATTGTTTTATACTACGATTAAAAAGGAATTAAAACGCTTTTATTAAATTATTGCGTGGAATACGCGGCAAATTAAAATGGCCGGTAGCTAAAGGTGCATTTGATGGAAGGTTTTAACTCTTTTTTGCTGATTTAAGTAGCCATTAAATTAGATTATAAATGATTTATGTGTCGGAAACATTAAAATTTATTTATTATCTGTACTTACTTCTTAATATAGTCTGTTAATGTTTGTATTGACATCTTGACATACGTCATGTATTATCTGTTCACTTCCATTAAAACTTCACTTTATTCCCGCTAAATAGATAGATGACCTTTACATATCCATTACATATCTTTCCGATATGTATACAAAAAAGCATGTTAGCTAATACTAAAATTCCGTTAGCTTTTATATATTTAAATTTCGGGATCTTCTACTTTTCTTATTCAAAAAAGTGCTATACGGGCTGATGTTTTTAATTTCTTTTGCCTCCTCTTCTCCAAAACGAAACACCTTACGAGTACGTATTAGTTTGTTGACGTCCAAAAAGGGTTCTATAAAAAATCTATTTTGAATAAAAATATTTTTATTTCGATGTTACGTGGCCGCTGCAACTTTTGTACGTCTATATCTAAGCTCAAACCGGGCCGGAGTTCTATCGGAGATTGTACGCAAATGCGTTGCTACTCCTGAGAACTAAGGCTGATGTCTCGCCCCAATTGTAGCCGACCGTAGCTCTCCAACCGAAACATGAGTTTCTTTACTGCTAATTATGAGGGCAGCCATGTTACCTGTCCGGTCGAACTATAGTTCTGCCACCTGTCATACTACCAGATAAAACAAGCTTATTTTAAGCTTACTTGCAATAGTGCATAACGGAAAACAATTGAAAAGTCATGACGCCTTGACATTCTCATCAAATTTAATATTTATCTTCATTTGTTTTTATTGCGAGATATACATTCATCGTTATTTTGGATCACTATGCAATAAAACAAGACTGTTTTGATACATGATAGTTTTAAAAGATGATGGTAACTCCCCAGGGGTGTTTAGCTATTCCGTTTCTAGGAAATAAAAGACGTAAGAATATTTATTGCAGTCGATAGCTTCCGCTAGTTATAAATTTATTTGTGCATTACAATGTATTGTTTATAAAAACATCGAAGCACATTTATGCATACCTAATTTTACGACCGCTGCTAGCATTGCTAGATTATCGTTTGAATGTCGTAAAAAACTTAGTGCATAGTAAGTCTATGTAAATTGTTGTGAACGAGTTATCCTGAGGGTAAGGGTGAGTGATGCGAAACGCGTGAGCAATCATTGCGATCGACTCCCGCGCATGGAAATGATGAACACCTGCGCTCACCCATCACATGCACGCACCAGCGACCGTAACGTCAGCCCCCATGTTACTGGAGTAGATATTAGTAATCCATTGTTAAACACATGTCTATGCAAATAAATATTTATACCACATTAAGGAGCGTTGGGCATGCAACTGCTTCAACAACTTTTTACCGTAGAAACAGTCCAATGGAAACCCGTTGATGGCATGCCGTTTCCAAGTATTGCATAACTCTATGTACGAATAATGAATTTATTGTCTAGATAAAATCTTAAGAAAGTGAGCTACTACGTGAGTGCTAAAAATCCTTTGTATTACGATCTACAAACATGTCACGCACCCATTGAACACAATTATATTGCTTTCAAACATTAAATAATCGTACAGGGAGTCGCGGATACGACTTTTAAAACGACTCCGTAAGACGCACGCACGAGGAATTTACTTAATTCACGGTTTACTTAACCTGCCGTTATTACAGATAATTAGGCGATGTACGAAATTTAGTGAAAACGAAATCGTTTCGATGCGATAGTCCGATACGACGCCACTCGCTAATGTTTTTTCGAGCAAATGCGTAAACAGCGTCACGATATATGAACACAGACAGCGATAAGCTTTCAAAAAATATTATCTAGTGCGTTAAAAAATGCGTAATTGTGGTATTGCGTTGGAAATCGCGAACGTTTACGCACGCATCGGAATTAAGTAATTAGTGCCCGCCCCGAACATATCGACCGACGATCTAGCTCTCATCGACTGCGTAACAATCAAAGCTCCGTTAGCTACTGTGTAAACAGTGGCCGGTCAGTTTTTTGTTCATAAAAACGCAAAAAGGATGCGATCCCAACTATACATGGCGGAAAACATCGATTTGTGACTAGAAAACCAGAAAAAACCATTTCTTAGCAAGTGGTCAATGGCGTACATGGATACCCAAGATCGCATAGAACAATAGTCATATTTCAAGTCAATAACATATAGATGCCTCTCTTTAGAGCTAAGGTCACTTCATATGTT